>JAADXY010000742.1:0-15408 GCA_023338065.1 Phytopythium montanum
ATCAACGTCTGACGGGGAGATTTGTAGATCGTCCAGAACCACTTTCTTGATCGAAGAGCCGACGCCCGCCTGGCTGAAGAGCGCGAACGCGAGCCACTGCCACTTCAAGCGCTGAGCGGACGGCGACAAGTCTGGCGTCTCAAACATGCCGTCCAAGGTGACCGTGTCGATCCCGCGAGCATTCACTAGCGAAGAAACTGCGCACTGGCACTTCCAACGTCTCGCCGGGTCCAGCCTCGGCTACAAGGCGCGGTCGGGAGCCAGCAGTTACGAGTCTGGCGAGCTTGAGGCAGTGCAGAGCTGGTCCCTGCGCTACGTTGAAGCTTGGCTCCGGCAGTTGGTCCGGACTTGCATCTTCCTTGCTCGGAGGACTCACGAACAGATTCAAAGCCGCACACTTCTTCAATCGACGGTTGCTTCCCGAAGATGGATCATTGTTTGACGCAAGCGCTGGATCGATACAGTAGAGCTCGCGCCATGCGGTTGCACGCGTTCGTGCTGCCGTCGTCTGCATGATCAGGTCAGGTCGTCCTTCTGCGCGTCCGTCGACTCGGCCAAGCCTCGACTGTGTCGTGACGACCGCCGTTGCGCCGTGTGGCCTTTGATATCCAATGCGAACACCAACTCGTGTTTGCCAGCTCTTGACCACCTCGCAGCAGGTGATTACTTTACCGCTACTCCGGAGGTGCACGGGAAACCCAGACAATCACTTTCCGCTGCACAGAGATGGCAGCGAGCTCGAAGATCTTGGCGAGCACGTGGCGGTCGATCAATGGAGGCAGGAGTCTTCCACTGCGAGGCATTGTCGACGCCTCACCCTTGACTCTCTTTACGCCGCTGGTCGACAGCTGCTCCGAGCCCGAGTCGCCGAAGACACTAATGAAGGCGAGCCGGCACGACAGCGGTAATGGGTCGCTCGTCACGGGCAGGAGCGCGTTGTGGGTCGCTGTAAGAGCCTTCGGAACTCCAAACGCGAGGAATCTTGGCAGCATCAGCTCAGAGTGCTCGAGAATGCGGTTTCGCTGAAGCATCTCCTCGATTGCGGCGAAATGGGCGTCGGCCACTGAAATCCTGCTCGTCTTGAACGAACAGGACAAACTGCGGAGGTTCCACGCGATCAGAGTGCTCGGGTTCGCCAACCCGTCTGCAATCAACGAGATGTCGTCGAACTCGCACTTCAGCTCGCGGATCTGGAGGTTGAACTCGCGGTACTCACGAACCAGCGATGCACTGTTGACCTCACCTCCGACAATGTCCAGTGTCGCCAGGTTCGGACACCACCGCAGGAGGCCGTCGAGACTCAGCTGGTCGTGAAAATCAAAGATCTCCAGGCACAGGTACGTCAGCTGCCCTCCGATCCGCTCCAGAAGCAGCGGCAGACCGTCACGCGCGTTGCTAACGTCACAGCTGGTGCACTCAAACGCGAGGGTGAGCGCTGTCACCGCTGCAGCAAGCACGGGGCCGTTCTGTCCGCTCGCAGCGCTTGCCACCAACCGATCTCGGCGCGTCTTGCACACCCCGTAGCCTGGAGCGAGCACCGCGACACCGGGGCTGTCTCCGTCGTCGTCCAGCAGTGTCACGCTTCGGATGTCGTCTTCAAGCAGCACAATTGGCTCGGAAGAAAACTCCTCGTCGGGGCTCATTGGCTGCAGTGTCAGCGACGTGCCGCTCAAAATCGTCCATGACTGTGGAGCGGAAGGCTCCGCGCCGATCTTGACGCTGGTGTTGCCGCCTCCGTGTCGGTTCTCGAGCGCTGGATAGAGCACTGCGTAGGGATCCTCCGCATCGAGCAGCGCACCGATATTTTGAACGTCTGCGATGTTGGTGTGGACGGAGTGTAGCGTGAGGTGTGTCACTGTCGAGCGCGAATGCTTGGAGAAGAGCGCGAACGCGATTTGCTCCCACGTAGAGTCGAATAGGCCATCGCGCCAATGACACATTTTCAGCGTCAACGCCAAGCTTTCCGTTGATGTTGCGGCCGCAATAGCCGAGCAGACTCGCGCGAACTCTGGCGCTGACAAGTTTGTGCAGTCCAAATCCACAGCGTCCAGCACGGCTCGTTGTGGCTTGGCAGTCTGGGAGAGGAGTGTCTGCAGTAGTCGTCCAGTCGCTACCACGGCCGTGTCATGGCTGAAGTGCTCGCTGTCTGCGCGAACACTCACGCCCAGCTCAGAGAACACGAGCCCGTCGCCGCCGTCGACGATCTCCTCCAGCAGGTCGGCCAGTCCAGGCGTAAGCTGCTGCATGACCGTGTCCAGGTCCAGATGTCCAAGGATGAACACGCATTCTGGCGCGACGTTCTCTCCGTCCGCACAGATGAGCGTGCCGGGAACTTGATAGCCTCCATACTCCGCCTTGATCTTGGACATGACGGTCCACATCGACCGCGCGTACGCTTCCGGGTCCACCAAAATGTCAGTCACGTAGTTCCAACTACCTCGCACAGTCAGCGGGATCTCGACCGCTCCGTCGATGACACCGCCACACATTGACACAGTGCGCTTGACAGCCGCAGCGAGCACCTTCTCCTGCTGCTCGTCGTCGGACTTTGCGAGGTCCAGCAGCAAGACTCCCGGCCAGACGTTACGAGGCAGCTCTTGCTTCATGTCAGGGCAGAGCATGAAGCACAGCGCGGAACCCTCGCGGCTGAACACATCTTCCACGTCCTCACCGTCCATTCCACAGTACTCGACCAGCACGAGGGCATTACACGAGGAATGTTACTCGAGGACTTGCAAGAACCGGTGCTTGCCGCCCTTGTGGCGCAGCCTGCGCTTGCTGTAGCACGAGCCGCACAGGTCAAAGTCGAAGCAGTCCCTGCCGTCGAGAACGCAAACAATCAGCATCTCCATTCACCCAGCCGGCCCTACTCCAATCCAAAGGACGTGCTCACGTACAGACAGCGATAGTGCTCCACCTCGTCCCCGTCAATGGCGATCGTGCAGTGGTTGCTGTCAACACCGCAGTCACACACAGCACAAGGTCAGCCCCACAATAGCGAACACAGCTCCACGACCACGCCTCTTGCCGTACCAGACGACTCGCTCCGGCGCCTCCAAGTCGCTCTCCGAGCTCGCGTCTTCCGCGGCGATGGCCAGTCGCTTGTCGCAATGGCACTCGCCGAAGCAGAACACCTTCTTCCGCCGCTTCCGGTCCTCGTGCGAGATGATCTTGGGCTTCTTTCCGTCCTTCTTCTCGTCCTTTGCCTTGATCCTGGTCTTGCCCTTCTTGCTCTGTCCTGAAGCCGAGCGCACCTCGACGATCTGGACTTCATTGTCGTCGCAGGAGGCGGTGGCGGCGTCCAGATCCCACCGCGCGCGGTCGCAAATGTACCGGACGATCTCGTCGCAGTCGCCTAGCAACGACAAGTCAAACTCCTCGTCGTCCTTTGCGTCCTTCCTGCCACCTTGAGCCATCGAACTGCTCGGCATGCCCGCCTTCTTCTTCATCTTCTTCTTCTTGAGCGCCGTCATGTTGATCACGACCTGCGGGATGTGAGCCGGCAGGTACCCGGGGATCTCCATCACCGGCGCCACCTTGAGCGACGTGCCCATCACAAGCAGCAGATCCGCCTGCAGCCGGTCCCGCGTGATGCTCGTGCTCACCTTGTCGTCCAGAACCTCGCCGAAGAAGGTGATGTCGGGCTTGAGCACTCCGCGGCAGTCGCCGAGAGAACAGGTCGGGATCACACCGGCCTGGATGACGTCCATGAGCTCGCTAGTGGCCACTGTGTGCCTGCAACGCATGCACGTGGACCACGCGAAGCTGCCGTGGCACGGGATGGCCTTGGTCACGCCCGCGGCCTCTTCCAACCCGTCAATGTTCTGCGTGTACACGCGCAGCAGCTTGTGCTTGTCCTGCAGCAGCTTGAGGAAGCGGTGCGTGGCGGACGGCGTCGGCGAGTGCGCGAACGCATTGCGGATGATCTGGAAGAACGGCGCCGGGTCCTGGCGGAAGTACTCGATCTGGAACAGGCACTCGGGCTCGGGCAGCGCCACGTCCATGTGGCGAGCCATGTTGTAGATGCCGTCCTTGGAGCGGAAGTCCGGGATGCCGCACGACACGCTGATGCCCGCGCCAGCGATCACCACGACCTTCTTGGCGCGCTGCAGCAGCTGGACGAAGGCGTCGATGGAGTCCACTGACGGACGAGGAAGCTCGCTCAACGTAGAGATGCGAGCCTCTTGTAGGCACTAGGGAGAGGAACGGTGGGGATGAAGCGGTCAGTATGGAGGAGGGGGAGTGGTGGCTGGGGAGAGGACGACCGGACCTCGTGGCAGCTGGTGTTGCCCAGGATGGACGCCGACTCGAACGGCCGGCCGCAGCGCGCGTGGAACCTGTCGAGGCATGGAGACAGGTGAGCAATGAGGGGGTGGTCGTTGGGGACGAGTGGAGCGGAGGATGAGGACGTACAGGCGGGAGCAGTTGTCGCACTGTATGAAGGGGCTCTTGGACTGTTTGTGGCAGATGAAGCACTCGTCCTGCCGCCCGTTGCGCGCCTTGCGCTTGCGCTTGGGCCTGCGCGGGCCGCCGAAGGGCTCGTCGGCGTCCGACTCGTCCGACTCGCTCGAGTACTCTGGGATCTGCTGCCCGGACGACAGCACCGCGTAGTCCACGTCCGTGCGCTTGGCCTTGCGCTGCGGCCGCGAGCGCACCGCCAGCTCTGACATGCGGAGGGCTCAGCGGGGATCTGGAGGGCAGCGGGGCGGCCAAGGAGGCCGAGCGCCGAGAGAGATTGAGCAGCAGCGGAGACCGTGCAAGCAATTGGAATGATCGCCAACAGAGGTTCGTTGTGTTGGATGGCGCCAAAAATGAGGTGCGGCTAAGTGCGACGTACCTACGCGGGAGAGTGGGGTACTCGTCTGGATTGTCACCTTCAGCATGCGAGTGCTTCCAAGTGTGTGCGGTGGCTCCAGCAAGAAGCTCTTCGTCCCCGCTCCATGAGCGTCTCGCTCTCGGTTCGGCATCATTCATCGGCTGCTCCTTGTCGGCGTCTTCTAAGGTTACTTGTATTTGGTGCTTGCAACGCGTCTTAATTATGGTGTCCCTAACTCGTGGCTGCGAGGCGTGGTGTGTGTGTGGGGGGGTCTCTCTTGATGTCGATCGGACCTCACAGCGCGAACTCGCGGTGGTCGTTCTTCTGCCCCGGCGGCAGGTAGTCCACGTCCGAGTCGCGCTTGTACGGCACGGCCATGGCGAGCGGCTCGTTCTTGTACTCGCGGCTCGGCGTCACCTGCAGCGTCTCGACGCCGTCCTTCTGGAGGATCGGCGGCGGCTCGTTGCTGTCGCGCTGCTCGAGCCGCTTCTTCTCTCGGGACTTGAGGAACGCACGCACCGACAGCAAGATCGAGAGCTATGTGGGGGGAACAAGGGGGAGTGGTTAGTGACCGTGGGTTCGGCAGCGGACGTGTGTGTATGAGGCAAACGTACGAACGCAGCGACACCACCGCCGATCGTGACGATCCACTTCCACACGGGCCACTGATCGCACTCGGGCGGGTTGGTCCAGTCCGAGACGCAGACACATTCCATGACACCTAATGATGCGAATGGGTCAGCAATTCACCGTTAGTGACACCGCAACCTCGCCAGCAGCGCGCTCGGGACTGCGACGAACGTACCAGAGACGTTCTGGACGCTGCCGCGGTTCTCATTGCAAGTCGGCGAGCTTGTGTCCGCACTCGAAGACGACGCTGTCGAACTTCCAGTATCGTCCGTCTTGGAGCTCGTGCTGCACGTCGTGCTGTCGCCCTCCTCAATCTGTCATCACGCACGACCAGTCATCGGGTGAGAGGGCCGGCCCAGATGGACGGGGGCGCGTGTGGTTCTCCACAACGCACCGTGATGGACTTCTCGGGCGACGCCTCGCGGCACGTGTCCTCTCCCCAACCGCGGAAGTAGATGGTCCCGGCGCTGGCGGCGCAGAAGGAGAACGTGCCGTCGTTGTCGGTGGCCGCCGCGTCCGAGATGGTGGGCGTGACCGTCTTCTTCTGGCCCGCCTTGAGCACGACGTACGTCACGTTGAGTACGTCCTCCCACGTGAACGTGATGAAGGTGCCCGTCTCGGCGACCGCCGTGGTGCCGTCCGAGGCATACGAGACCGCGTCGCCGTACACTGGCTCGCCCAGGCTGCCGCAGTCGAAGCAGCAGATGCCATCCGTCACGTTCGTGCACTGTTCGTAGATGACCGGGTCGTACGTGTACGGCGTGGACGACGTCTTGCCGATGCACGTGTTGCAGCACTCGGACACGGCCGAGGCCACCGCCGCGGCCGTCGCCGCCGCCAGCGCCAGCCACAGCAGCGTGCGCCGCGCCTTCTCCGCCGTCATCCGCCGCCCTGCCATGTCGTCGTGCTGTGTGCTGCCAGTCGTCTGGGGTTGATTATGGGGAAAGGGAGCAAAGGGAAACCCGAGCCAATGCGCTAGCAAGAAAGTCCAACACTGGCGGCGCGCGCGGCAAACAAGGAACTGGGACGGCAATCGACTTTCGCCATCCGACGAGCCAGGTGCAACGCGGTCCACAGAGGCGCGTCTGGCTTTCCAGTTGGCGCAGATTAATCTAGGGAATTGTATGGTGAGGCTCTCGCACCCACAAGGCGCAATCGCTTTTCCGTTCGTTGTTCACTCCGAAGCATAGTGAACACAAGTGAAAAGCGTCGTGTTGTGGCGATCGTCGGCAGAGCCGTTCCAGCTGGTTCGACAGCTGTTCACTTGCACTCACTATGCCGATCTGCGGACCTTCGCAGATCGGATCAGAGCATAGTGAAGCCAAGATTCGGCATTCCGACACTTCAGATTGTCGCGACCGCAATGGAAGCCATCTCCAATGGCTTCTGTCGGCAATGCTGGCCAACCGAGTCCGCTGGATCCTGATGCTGACGCAAGGGGCGGACCACATGCGCCGCGGTTGACGCCAGAGGCTGCCGACTGAAGATCTTGGCTCCACATGCGCTTGGATCGGCACGCCTTTCGTTGGTTTGACCGGATGGGCAAGCCGATCCGACGGGCGATTGCAGGGCAAGGCATGGACATCACGATGGGTCGAGCGCGACCACCCGACGAACGGCCACCGCCGGTTTGTGATCGGCACTGAGCACTCGCGGGTGTAATGCCTGCGTGCAGTGCGAGAGCTCATTGTTTGCATTGATGCCGAGGAGATGCAGTGGAGATGGATAGACACCCATAAGGCTATCCAGCCTGAAGGTCCGCTCTCGATCTAAAGCAGCGCTGCAGCAAGGGCGACGGAGGCGGTGGCGAGTCCAAGCGCCGACGGAACAAGACTCGCGGCCGCGCCTGTCGAAGCGGACGAGGAGCTGGAGTCCCCAGAAGAGCTGCTCACGTCGTCTGCGGACTGGGACTCTGTGGCGTCACCGACCTCCGAGCCGGCGTCGGAAGCAGTCACCGATGCGCTGACGTCGGCGCTGCTGCTTCTGCTGGAAGGGGAGCCGGAAGAAGCAGGGTCGCCAGCCTCCGACGGAGTCGACGCACTTCCGGCCACCTCTGCGCTCGGCCCCGTCGATCCGCCACCTGAGGAAGCAGTGACGCCCGCCAAGTCGTTAGAACTACCATCTCCTGTCGAAGACGCGGACGACGCAGCCGTCTCCGCGGCTGGCTGATCGCTAGTTGCAGAGGGGGTGGGCGTACCCGGAGCAGGCGTAGACGACGGCGTGGATGAGCTGGACGGTGTGGACGATGGTGCTGTGGTCGTTGGCGTCGGGTTGGACGGAGCGGTGGTCGCGCTTGGACTACTCGGGCTTGCAGTCGTCGCAGCAGGCGCAGTTGTGGCCGGAGCCGTGGTAGTTGTGACGGGAGCAGGGGCAGGAGCGGGAGCGGGGGTTGACGCGGATGCTGAGCAGACGAGCTCCTGGCTGTTGCACGTCTGGTCGGCAGCGGCGCACGAGTCCAGCGTCTTCACGCACAGCATCCAGCACAACTCGCCAGCGCCAGCATCCGTGCAGGTGCACTTGGCCGCGCACTCGGACGCGTCCGTGGCGCTGTGGCCGACCTGGTTGCAGATCTTGGCGCAGCCCCCGTCCGGAGCGGTCGCGCCGCTCTTGGTCGAGCACGTCTTGGCCGTGCAGCTGCCCTCGGACGCCGTCAGCATGCGGCCGGTGGCACACCCGACCGTCTTGAGGTCGTCGTCCTTGTGCTCCAGCAGGAAGCGCGTCGTCATGTTCACGTGATGGTCGAACGTCACGTCGTGGTCCTCCAAGAGCCGCTGATACGCCGGCAGCAGCGTCATCTTGCCGAACCACGCGCGCAGCGAACGACTCGCGCCGCCAACGACGCTGTCCGGCATCTTCATGCCGTGCATCACCGCAGGGATCTTGTGGCTGGTCTGGAGCCACCGCGAGCCGCCCGTGCCCATCATGATGACGACCTCGTCCTCCTTGAGCACCGGGCGGACGCGTTCACCAGCTGCAGTCTGGATGACAAGCCCGGAGGCGTCGTTGGCGAGCTCCCGCTCCACCAATCGCCGGCCTTCGACGTCAAAGAACTTGGGCGCCGTCATCGCGATGAATAGTCCGTGGTCCTCATGCAGCGGCAACGAGAACTGCAGGCTGCGCTGGGCTCCAGCGGCCTCCGGCTTGCTCTGCGCCGCCTCGTACGCGTGGAAGTGGTCAAGACGCATGGCTTCTCCCACCAGTTGCCGCGACGAGATGACTCGCTCGCCGTCGGATGCCGTGAACGACGTCTCATCCAGCGCACGCCCGAAGGTGTTGACGGCGTGTTCCAGGAGCTCGCTGAACTCCATGTACAGCTCACGGTAGCCGGGACACAGCTCCTGCGTGTCTTGGGCGGCGGTCGGCAGCTCGAGCCCGGCGTTGGTGTTGATCGTGTGCCGCTTGGTGCCGTCGTCGAAGAGCTTGGTGGACAGGAAGGAGCCCTCGGCCGAGTCGGCAGCGAGTACGGCGCACTCGGCGGCCTTGTGCAGGTACGCCTCGCGCACGCTCGAGAAGGTCGGGACGTTCTTGAGCGCGACGATGCCGTTGGCTTGCAGTTGCGCCAGCAGCAGCTCGGGCGACTCACCGCGGCCCAGCGCGTGGTAGTCAAACGCCGGGACGTCGAACGTTGGCAGCGACAGGAACGCGTCGTCCGCGACAGAGGCGGCCGACGCAAGGGACGCCCAGAGCGCCGTCGATCCCGCGAGCATTGCAGGCAACCCGAGCATCCTGGAAGCGTGGGGAGTTGATACCGAGGCGGTTGGATAAGAAACGGGTTGCGCTCGAGTCGGCGAATGTGGGAATGACGCTGTTCGTCGGTTCGGACGGCGAAGGTTTCCCGCCGGCTTTAGTCGTCGACGCCAGATGGTTGAACCTTGAAAACCGAATATCTCTCTTGTAAGGACAGGGTGGAACCAGCTGGTGGGTGAGTTTTCCACATTTGTACACCCTGCGAGATATTGTACCCTGTTGAAGTCGATCGTCTGATTCGAGTGAGTAGTGCTCATCGTCAACTGATGGTGGCACAGGGCACCATCCGCTATTGCTGATTGGCGTCGCGAACACCTCGACCTCAACGCGTTCTACCAGCTGGTCGCCCTCCAAAATTGTCCAGCCGCTCTGTTTTGCCCCGTCTTGTTGGTGGTCATGGCGATCGTCCTGTAAAACGTCCGGAAACTGAACCTGTCGGCCACCGAAGCCAATCTGAAACCGACACGACTGGATACATCTTCAACGAAAACGGCTCCCGTCCATCTTGAAGTGGCTGACCTTTCCCGTCGATACATTCTGTACCAGATCACTCACGTCCGAGCCAAGCGTTCGCGGTGAAGACGCTTACGACACGCTGAGAAAGGTCGCAGACGTGCTTGGCCACCACCAGCTGGTTTCCTGCCGCCACCACCGGATCTTATCACAGAGCTGGTGGTGAAATGGATAACCAGCGTTTGGATCACCGCACAAGTGACGAGGATGGCGCATCACTCGAACGGCCAATTTCACAATGCACAATGCAAAAGATACGAATCAACATTGCCGAATCGGGATCCATCCTCCGCGTATCTGGCGGTCAGAGCAAGTACCACTCGATCGGCTCGAGCTGCGGGTCGAGGAAGAGCCGCCGGCGCGCGCACTCGGCCGCAAAGGCCAAGATGGTCAGCACGGCATCGTGGCCGATCGGAAGAGCACCGCGCGTTGGTCCCTTGTCGGTGCTATCGTCTTCCTCGCGACCTCGGAAGATGCTCAGGAATGCGAGGCGGCATTCCAGCGGGAACGGCTTGCCGACGACAGCGAGCGGCTCGTCGTAGTGGCGTCGGATCTCGGCGTCTTGGCGGCGAAAGGCACTGATGTCTCCCCATATGCGGTAGTACTCGAGCTTGCGGTTGACGCTCAGCATCTCCAGCATGGATGCGAACCCGACACCGAGGTCGTCCGTCCACTGCGTCCAGTATCGAGGACTCGGGAGCGACAGCGCGCGGAGGCTGTGCGCCACTGGCGACTTGTTGCGTGCTAGCTCGTCCATGATGCGCTGCAGGCTGTCAAAGTTGCACTCGAGCTCTTCGATCCGCGTCTCGCCGTCGTGATACGCCTGGATGAGCGCGTCCGAGCTCACACTTGGGCCGTGGATGATCAGAGTCTTGAGCCGAGGGCAGCAGCGCACAATGTGTGCGATGTCCAGGTCCTCGTCCAGCACCAGTTGGAGCTGAAGGCGAGTCAGCGAGGAGCCAATGAGCTCCAGCAAGCGCTTGTACCCCGCTGCGGCGTCAGAAGAGGGCGAGAAGCTGACTTGGAGGCTTGCTAGACCACCATTTCGCTGCTCCTGGCTTGGTTCAGCTTGGTCCACTCGGACTAGCTGGTCTTGTGCAACGACGCAGATGCCGTACCCTGGAACAAGCACGTGGACGCTTGATCCGCCACTATCCAAGCCGCCCAAGGACAGCTCCGTGACTCCAGCCACGTTGGATTCCAGCGTCCAGCTCGCCGATTCTTCGGGAATCTCCTCATCTGGATGCATCGCCACGAGTTTGACGACCGTTCCCCGCTTCAACTCCGCTCGGACAGGAAGCTCGTGTCCGGTAGATGCGGAAGTCCGAGCGTCCTCGACGATAGTGTCATCGTCCACCTCGTTCGTCTGCCGACCGAACAACAACCCAGCAGGGTCAGCTGCATCGACTACCTTAGCGATCGCTTCCACGTCTTGGAGCGTCAAGAACACGCCGGAGAGAGCGACGCTGGTGATCGACGAGTGCGCTCGCGCGTACTTGGAGAAGAGAGCGAACGCCACGCGCTCCCACGTCCGCGTCTCGATCCGACTGGAGCCCGAATCCTCTTCGAAAGACAGCGTGATCGCCTCAGTGGTGCGTGTCTCGGCGATTGCAGTGCACAGCCGCTCGATCTGCTGCAGACGGTCGACAGAGCAGTTGAACTGGATGGCTTCTAGCGTCTTGCGGTTGTTGTCCCTGCCGCTGCTGCCGCACAGCAACTGCCTGATCGTGTGGCCGAGGACTTGAGCGTCTCGGGAGGCGTCGCGAGGGGAATCGCTCTCGATATCCGGGACGAGCGAGAGCTTCGCACCGTGAAGGCCACTGCCAGACGCCAACACCTCGTCGACCAGCGCCGCCGTTGACAGCGTCAGCTCCTCCCGTCCGAGTTGCACTTCCAGCGGCGCCAGCGCGATCGCGCAGTCGACCTTGACCTCGCCGTTGTAGTCCACCGAGCACATGGGGAAGCGGTTGCCATAGACTGCGAACCCGAGACTTCCGAGCGCGCGGTGCACTGCGGCCCACCCCGAGCCGACCTGGAGCACCACTGGGACGTCAAGCGTCGTCGCCCGCGGCAGGCTGCGCGGGCCGAGACCGAGAACCCTGCGTACTACGGACGTGAACTGCCCAGACGGAGGTTCGTCGATCCCTGAGAAGAACGCGGCGACACTGGCGGCGTCCCAGCCCCTGAAATAGGGCGACGTCTCACCCCTGGGCTCGTCGACGGCCAGGAGGAACCGCGGGCGGTAGAACTCGTCCTGCTCCGTCATCTCGACTTGCTTCGTCATTCCGTCCCACAGGTGCAGGTGCTCCAGCAGGACGTGCTTGTACGCGCTTCGGTCCACCGTCGCCAGCAGCGAGAGCAGCACGAGCGCTTCACGGGTTTGACGCATTGGCTCGTCATGTGAAACCACGTGGAAGCCGGAGAAGCGCTGAGACGGCAGGCGAATCACCGGCGAGCGCTCGATGCGAAGGCCAAGGCTGACCCACGGCCGCAGGAAGGCCCAGCGCTCGCGCAGGACGCGGTCGTGCTGCACGGCGCCGTTCATCACGTTGACGCGGTCCATGGCGAGAGCTCGAGGGGGAGACAGCTCACAAATGGAGCGTCCAAGCTACGTCCCCCCAACTGAGATGCTGATATGTGAGGCTCGCAGTGTCCGACTTGCCTTCCTTCCCGACAGGTCCAATCTCGCCGACACTTTCACTCACACGTCGGGATGATCGAGTGGGTCGTGGCCAACGACCTGCGCGCGCGCTGGGCCTTCGTGCGGCCGTGGTTTGCTCCCGTGCGCGGTCGACTGGCGCTCCGCTGTGCCTTCTCCAACCGCGAGAGCTCTGGCGCTGGACAGCGCGTGAGCGTCGAGCTGCTGCGCTGTCCCGATGGGAGCGAGCTCGTCCGAGTGCGGGACGCGATTGTGTTGCTTGCGATGGTCGCGCACGTCGACCGCCGCGCGCTGCCGTTAGTGCTGAAGGCTCACTGCGGTGTGGACATGAGCGACGACATGGACGGCGACGACTTGGCGTTCAGTAGGGTCCAAGTGACGGTGAACGAGTCCGACAGTGACGGCGGCTGGTCTCCGGCAGCACTCGCGGCCTTCCTGTCCACGACCAGCTCGCCATCGAGCGTGGCGTTCGACGCGACCGCGAGACAAGTGGCCAGGCAGGGACCGCTCAACCGTCCGTTGCTCGCTAGAGTCGACGTTCCGGTCGCCATCACGGTCCAGTCGGGCTGGGCGGACGTGCACCGATTGCTTGACCGTCTCAACCGCGGCGACTGGTGTTTCCCCATCGCGACAGCGAGTGCAGGAAGTACAGCGCCTGTGAGTGCGTTGGTGCTCGAGCCGATAGTGGTCGCCGTCGCTCGCGATGAGCTCACGACAGACACCGCTGCTCTGATCGCGGAGATGATGCGGAGAGAAGACGCTTCGCCACTCGAGAGGCTCACGCTCTGTCCTCAGCTGCGCCGGGATCTCTCAGTCGACGCTCCGTCCAGTCTCCAAGCGATAACGGCCATGCTGGCGTCGCTGGCTTGCGGCACTGAACGTCTCGGGAAGTTAGCGGAGCTCGAGTTCCGCTGCTCTCTGTCCAGACCGCGCGCGTTCGTGCGGCTGTGCTCGGCAATCGCTCAGACGCAGACGACCAGAGCGGTCACGCTCGACTTTGGTGATGACCGCGGTATGCTCGATGAAGAAGCGCGCAGGTGGATGTGGAAGGCCGTGGTGTACGCGTTGCTGTCATGTGGACCTGATCGACGCTCGTCCATCACGAGCGTCACACTTCGAGGCATCTACTTGACGGCAGAAGACGCCGACGTCGCTGCTGCTGCGTTTGCCAGTCAAGACCCGATCGCTAACATGTTCGGTCGAGACCTCGCGAGTCTGAACTCTGTTGTCTCGCAGCTCCGTGGCGAACCTGCAGTTCGAGTGTCGTTGAAGAAGGACACGACAATCCAGATCGTGAACCCAGGTGCTCGCCTCTCGGCCGACCTCGCCGCTTGGAAGTTGCCATCAGACGCGTGCGGGACGATGTCGCTGGCTGTCAACGGACCCGACGAGGACGAAGGAATCGTGTGGGTGCTGCTGCCTGGGTATGGCGTCTGCGCAGTGGCCAGAGACGCAGTTGCGGTGGTCGAAGACGATGGAGAAGACACAAGTCGGCAGGCTCGCAGCGACCTCGCCACTCTCAAGCTCGACTTTGTGAGTTCACCAGCGGCGACTGAGGGACTCGCTGGCTTCCTGGACCTCGTCGGCTCCAGCTTGACCAGACTGGAGCTCCGAATGACCCACGTCTCGGGTCTTGACATTGGCCGTCTACTCGGCTCATGTCCGAACTTGGAAGCGCTTGTGGTCCACGGCCCATGCATCAACACGGCCGAGTTCCTCGCGGTGTTCCGCGAGACCTCGGTGCACATTGAGGAGCTCGAGTGCCGCTTCGACGACATTGGCGTGTTCGCAAAGGAACTGACAAGCCCGCAAACCTGCCTAGCACAGACACTCAAGCGCTTCGTCTACTCGTTTCGCGCCGGTGAGCATCGTCTGGGCACGCATCCTCTCACTACGGCCTCGTTCAACGAGAACAATGTCCTCGAGTACTTGGAGGCGTCTTCGTGCCAGAGCACCTGCTCTTGGCTCTTGTCGGGCTTGCGGCGCTATCACTTGTTGCCGATCGCGGTGGCTCGTGAACCTTTCCCGTTGGCGAATCGACTCGCGGTGCTCAGCGCGTTCGCCTCGATGCGCCACCGTCGTGACCAAGCTCTGGTATCGGAGACACTGTCAATGGACAAGGATCGCCTCACGCTTGAGCTCATCTTCGCCTTCGCGGCCGAGTGCGTTCGCCGCCGTGTTGTCGTTCGAGTCCTGGAGACTGACGAGTGCCCTCCACGCTGCTATTGCGCGAAGCGAGGGAAGCCGCGGAAGGACAAGAAACCACGCAAGTAGGCGGCGATGGTGAACGTGAAGCGCGTTGATTGTCGTCTCGAAATCAGCGCAACAGCTGGCGTCCGAGTTCGTGCTCCGTTGCTGAGACTCGGTTTGCAAGACACCTAAGACCGCGCTAAACTACTCGAGATCGACTCCCTCCAGATCAACCAGCTCGACCGGCGCCATGGCGGCGATAGTCAGTTGGTTGTGGCGGCGACAGTCGACGTGGAGATGCTGTGAGTCCGTAAAGATATCGAGTCGATGCAGGAGGCGACTCGACGATGACCAAGTCAACAAGTGCGGCCATGGCCGGCACTCGAAATGTGTTGCGGACGACGCTATCACTTACCGCGAAGCCTCTCCGGGAAGATTCATCACGCCGACTGCTGTGAACGGCAGCGGCGGTAAGAACGTCGCCTTCTTACGGCAAGGCCGAGATGTGTTGTCCGCGTGAATGCCTCCGCGCCTTCCATTTCGCTCCCTGTCGCATCCTCTTTCTTGACAAAGGCGCCGACAATGCTCAGAACTGCGCTTACAAGGACTCGGTCACATTCAGCCAACGGCGGCATCTTCAAATCTGCCTTCGAGACCCAAGAGCTAGCAAGATGAGCTTCGCTCAATGGGACTTCCTCCGTCCGTGGCTAGCGCCCGTGCGCGGACGGTTAATGCTCCAGCGCCTCTTCTCGATTCGCGTGCCTCCGTCGTCGTTCCAGGCCATCAAGGTGACGCTCCCGCGCTGGGAGGACAAGCCGCCGCTGACTCCTGCCGAGCTCCGCGCGGTTCGAGA
>JAADXY010000743.1:0-15406 GCA_023338065.1 Phytopythium montanum
GCGAACGCGGCGATTCTTCTGCAGAGCAGCGCGAGCTCGGAGGAGTCGCCGTCGGTGCCCACACCCCAACGTGCTCCGCAGCTGCTGAGCACTGCCAGAGATCACTCGTCGGAGACACCGAGTGTACAGACAGGCGCCAGGGCGGCACAGCTGGATGATGAACCGCTGCACTTTCGATCGACGCACATTGTCGAGTTCACGCCCGGGAGCAGCCAGGAGCTGACGCAGTCGCAGTCGCAATCCCAGTCGCAGTCACAGTCGCAGCCGCTATCCCAGTCTCAGCAGCTGTCGCAGGACATGGCGTCGTTCATTACCGGTCCGTACCGACGCTCGACGCGAAGGCTGCTGTCAACTTCGCCCGACAAAGAGGTCAAGCGGCGGCAATGAGGGTGGCATGCTGCAGGCTGTCCAAGGACGAGTACACTGTGGACGAGATGTTGCCGTCGACGTGGATCGAGGAGGGGGGATCAACTCCGTCATTGTGGCAGACGCTCGGCGCGATCGAGTTCCGCCAGGTGAGTCTGCGCTACCGTCCGGGTCTGCCGCGCGTGCTGCGCGGACTGTCGTTCTCGGTCCGGCCGCGCGAGAAGATCGGCATCGTGGGTCGCACGGGCGCCGGAAAGAGCTCGCTGATCGTGGCGCTCATGCGGCTGACGGAGCTGGACGCGGGCTCCATCATAATCGACGGCGTCGACATTTCCAAGATCGGGCTGCACGAGCCGCGTGCCAACGTGGCCATCATCCCGCAGGACCCGGTGCTGTGGACGTCGCTCAAGCGCGCCAATGCTCGGACAGATTTGAGGTGAAACCAGAAGGGATGACATGACATGGCAGGAAAGGCGTTGGCTGTCATTCAAATATTCAAATGAGCCGGTGCTGTTTGCCATTGCACTGATGGCCACTCATCGCTAGAGACTGAGCGCACAGTTAGAGGTTCTTCTGGCGGAGCAGCTCGTTGGCCGCCTCCTGCTCGTCCGTGACGTCTGCGCGGTGGATGAGGTAGCGGAAGTGCTGCGCCGAGCGGATCTCCATCTCGAAGGACATGAGGAAGGTCTTGTCGACCGGGTCGATGAGGTGCAGGATGCGGTACTGCTGGTCGCGGTTCGCTTCTTCCCACGTGCTGCACCGATCGAAGAAGAGCACGTTGTTCCAGTTCATGGACTCGTTGGCCGCCAGCTCGAACTTGGCCTGGAAGTCGTCGATGTGGAAGCACACGTGGTGGCCGTCGTACTCGCCCTTGCTGTCGCGTTCGGACTCGCGCTCGTCGAACACAATAGCCTGCAGCGGACCGCACCAGACGCTCGTCGTCACAAGTCCGTCCGGCTTGTCGGTCACGGTCGTCTTGGCGCCAATGTAGTGCTCGAAGAAGCGCGCGATGCCCCGCGCGATGCCCGGACGAGCGGGGTACACGAGGAACGGCATGCCCTGTGGCTTCCCCTCGACGCCGTCTGTAACGGGCAGCATCTTGCCGAGCGACTGGTAGATGGACCAGTAGCCGCGCGGCGTGGTGAACACGCGCACCTCGTTGCCGTACGGGTCGCGGGTCTTGAGGTGGTCGTAGGCGTCGAAATCAAGCGCCTCGTGCCACTTCTCGCGCGGGTAGTCGGCCGTCGACGCGCCGCCGCGGTTGACGCGCTCGCAGGCGAACAGCGAGCCCTGCAGCTCGCTCCGCACGGCCTCAAGCGAGCGCTCGAGCTCGTCCAGGTCGGCCGCATACAGCACGATGGCCGCGCGGATGCGCTCGTTCTTGGGCTGCCCAGTGAACAAATGGAACTGGTTGCGGCCAAAGTTGGCCCAGAAGTGGTACGCCAGCCGCGGGTCGCGCGAGCACTGCAGCCCGCGCATGAAGTAGATGTAGGCCGGCGACGCCTCGGTGCACTTGTCCGAGTTGGACAGGTTGATGTGCTCCAGGAACTTGAGGTTGCCGCACTCGTCGTGCAGCTTGATCACCTCCTCCTTGGTCAGCGAGCCCTCGGCCGCCTGCGCAGGCTGCTGCTCCGCGACCATGTTGTCCAGAAGAGTCCCGCGCCCGCTGTGTTGCCGTCGCCGCCAGTCGATCAATGAGGCCCGCACGCGACCAGATCGGGATCCATCACCGTGCCTGGTGATGTGCTAGCGGTTCGCTCTCGTCGTTTCTAGCCAATCAGCGACCGCGATTCAGCCAGCACACCAGACATAGTATTCATGTACGCCACACCACATTTTCAATATTTACGAACCCAATGTATGTCCACCACATCAACATCTGATTCGTAACCCAAAGGGTAACCCTCCCAGTCGACGCTTCAACTTGGAGCGCTGGATCATGGCGGAGCCAAAGTCCGGGAAGCTCTTCAAGGTGCGACGCCCTGTAAGCTGCTGCTGCTCCCCTTGCATAGCCTACCAGGCAGTCAATCACGGACGCTGCGCAGCTAAGCACGGGCCTGTTCGGCGCTCGCTGGTCCGAGAAGTGGGCTCACTGGGACGGCCGCGTGCTCAAGCTCTTCCCGCTCGCGTCCGCGCCGCAGTCGAGCTTCTCCTGGTCCAGCGGTCGCCCCGGTGGCTGCGCTTTCGACCTCACCGACTGCGTACTCGCACCTGCTGACGAGGTTCGTAGTCGTGAGGAGCAAGCGTCGATTGGTTGGCTGGTAGAGAGGACCGGTGCTTAGCAGGCTGACGAGGGTACTCGAGCAGAAGAAGCTCAACCGCAAGCACGCGTTCCACCTCATCCCCAACGACAGGGTGCGGCAACTAACTAGCGCTGAGTACGGGAAATTCGTGGTGTAGACTGACCGGAAGATGGAGGGGCAGGCGGCCAAGCCCGGAACGTTCGCGTGCGTATCGGAGCACGACCTTGCCGAGTGGAGGGCGGCTCTAACGGTGCGGAGATGGTGGTTACACCCACACTGACCATGTACTAGCCTGCTAATGCCGAGGCTATGGTTGCTTCACTAGCGTGGAGCGGGTGTCGCGGTGCTTGAGAGGGAGGCCAGCTCCATGTACCTTAGCTAGCGTCTATTGAGCTACAGTAGAAGTGGTGGAGGCGGTCTAACCACATCCGGATCGGTGCTGAGCAGTGTGGCGGAGAAGATTCGCCGGGTCGCCGAGGTGTTCTCGTCGGTGAGGCGGTCGCTCTTTCAGTGTAACCCACGACATCGCGTAGTCTGAAGAGTCCTAACTGACTGACGGGCTGTGGAGCAGCTCGACGTGCGGCGGACGGACAAGTTGGAGACGAGCAAGCTGCGCGTCTTGTTGCGAGAGATATCCTCCCACCATCGCGTCCCTGCCTTCTTATTTGGTGCTTGTATACTCTCAGCAACTCCACTAGTTCCCCTTACATCATACAATGCTTGGAGCACGCAGGATGGCAGGGCGAAGACTCGGAGCTCGCGCTGATCCAGCAGCAACTTGACCCGACCCAGCAGGGCAAAGTGAGCCGCGACCGGCTGCTCCGGTGGCTCACCAACTACTACAACGCACAGCATGTCATGGATCGCGTTCGGGACGAGAAGACTGCTCACGTAAAGCGTGAAGTGGCTGCCGGAGCGAATCCAGTCTTGTCCAGCCACGTTGTCAGCGACGAAGCTGTGCCGAGTAACCAGGTTCACGGCCAAGAAGTCGAGCCTGAAGTCGCATCCAAGTGCCTGAACTCCGACGACCGAGTGCTCGACTGGAATGCGCAGTACTACCAATTACAGAGCGACCCGTCAACCGCCGACCCGTTCGTTCGAGGTCTGCGCGTTGCTGGACTGGTCAGTCGCTTCCGACAAGCGGCCGAGCGAGTCGTCCGCGTGATCATCGAGGAGTTGTCGCTCCCGGACGAAGCAAAGAGCGTTCGACCTCAACTGTCCACTGACAGCGATGAGTTCCTGGCAACCGATGAACTCGGTGGCTTGTCAACTTGCTACCATCAAGACGGGATGTGGATCTACGTGGCTACGCTACAAGGCCAAGTGTCAATGATGGATGATCCACCAAGTGAGATCGACGCGACTCGGGATCAACTCGAGCTCGCTCGTTGCTGGAAACACCAAGTGAATGCTGCGCGAGCACTTCGATGTGCAATTGAAGCGACCCAACGCGACGAACAGAGCGCTGAAGGAGCTGAACAAGCTCCTTCTCCACGAGCGTATCGACTCTGCGTGCCACTCCAGTGCACGGTCGACTACCTCGGCCGTCGCTACTTCGTTGTCGCTTCGAAAGCGACACAAACCGAGCCAACACGGTCTCAATCCAGTCTCAGCGGCTTGAAGAGCGCCAAGGAAGCGGTCAAAGGCGATCTCCAGCACGCGTTCGACCGTCTCGGCTTGCTCAGTGAAGCCCCACCGTCTGATCCAGCACACTCTGGATCGAGCGACACCTTCACACTACCGGCGTTCTTCCCAAGTGACGCCAGATTCTCCATCGAAATTGACAACGACGACGTTCCAGTCATCACTCTCCACAACCTCGGCAACCTCTTCCCGCCCCTAATGGTCGATGGAGACCTGACCGCCCCTCCTCACACAAGTCAAGGTCTTCTACGGGGCGAGTTCGTACATCAGCACGGCTCGTACATCCCTCTCTCCTCCAACGCCTTCCAGTCAACTCCATCACCTCCGAGCTCCGTGGTCGACTCGAAACCCTCTCGAGACGTGAATTTGCTGCAGATCTCGCTACAGAGCGCGTCCGAACACCTCGTGGAAGTCGTCGTCCCTAGCTTCGTCACCGACTTGGAGGCATCATCGCCGACAGTGACTCACTCCCACGACCTGAGCGACGCGCTCCATGCCTCGGGTGTGAACGTCCAACTCCTCGGCAAGTGCTACACACTAGCGACGCAGCCAGACACGAAGCGGCTCTTCATGGCCGAGATCCTGGCTCGGGCGGCCAAAGTCGAGCTCGGTATCTCACTTCGTGCCATCGTCGACGAGTTCTCCTCAGTATCGAGTCCAGTGCTGTTATCAGTCAGCACCAACACAGTCAACATCACCCAACCACAGCCAGTCGAACTCGCTGATGATCGACTCGCTGTCGTTCGAGAGACTGTTGTCGAGTTACTGAACCTCGTACTCGGCGCTGCAAGCCATCCCGACGCGAGGGAGTTCTGGGAGAACCGCTTATTGCCTCGCGTTCGCGACAAGTTCTCTCTCCATGGCGACCATCCCATGCTGGTGTTCGAGTCGGTCGTGAGTGGCGAGGCGGTCTACTTCCCGCAGCTCTTCCACGCGGTCCAGAAGCAGACAAACATCGTTTTGTGTGACCACATGGAGTACGACTTCCGGTCTCCGTTGCCAGTCTCCGAGCTGGATCTGTCGAGCTTCGAGCCCAAGAGCAGCGGCTTAACGAACTCGACGGCTGAGTGTGAAGAGATTGTAGCAGCGACCGACGAGCTGATTGCGTGCGGTCACCTCGACACTGCGCTCGACAACGTCAAGTTCCAACTGGCGATACTCCACTCAAGTCAAGAGCACCGGAGCTGCCAGCCACTGACGCTCAGCCACTTTCTCTCCTGTGCTGCTGACCTGTCGCTGCGCTTGAATCGCCTCGAAGATGCTCGAGAGTACGCCACTTTGGCCATCGAAGTCGCTCCGAGGAACCACGCGGTCGCTGCTTGTGGCCACCGAGTTGCGATGATGCTCGACGGGCTTGCAGGCGACGTGGAGAGTGCGGAGCGACACTTTGAAGCGGCTACGAGCGCTGTCAAGTGGCATCTTGGACCGTCTAGCAGTGTCCTGACCGACATCTTCCTGGCGATGATCGACGTTTGCTCGAGTGCTGGGGACTTGGAACGAGCCGAGCGAGTCCTCGCTGACTGCTCCATGGTGACACGTCAAGGTCAGGGCAAGTGGAGTCTCCAGTATGCGGATGTGTGTCGTCGACAAGCGACGCTGATGTTTAACCGGTGGCAGTCGACGTCTGCTCCAAGCTCGGAAGAAGTGAGCGTTGTGCTTCACGACGCGATCGCCATCTACGAGCGACATCTCCGCGGCTTACCAAGCAATAGCGACGGAGTCAGTATCAAGTTGTTCGCAGCGTCGTGTTACTACCTCGAGGCGGAGATGGCGAGTGGAGTGGATGCGTTGGACGGCGGGGAGGCTCAACAAGCGTTCACGATGGCGTTGAAGGCGCTCAAGCTGCGCAAAGAAGCGCTGTCGACCTCCCACAGCGACATCTTGGCGTCCAACATCCAGCTTGGGATGTTGGCGGGTCGCATTGGAGAACCGTTCCGAGCGATGGAGTACTATCGCCACGCCCTCGCAGTCCTAAAGCAGGGCGGCGATGGAGATGCGACACAAGAAGATGACATCTTGAGCCACAGTGTGGGCCGCATTCGAGATGTCAGCCGCGCGATGCTCCAGCTCTTCTTGGGTTCGTTATCGTCGGAGCAGCACGACGTACGAGTTGGAACTCTCATGCCCTACCTCTGGAGATGACTGACGGTGTGATTGTCTTCCTTTGCAGACGGTCGACAAGACCAAGTGGCGCTTTGCAGCCTTACTGGACAGACTACGAGCGGGTTCGCGGTCGAACGACGCAGATAACCTCGAGGATGAAGCCTTGTCCACGGTCGTGCGCAACCTTTTTCTTCACGATCCAGTCGAGTACGTCGCGTGGCTCATCGATGGCACCGAGCACGAGACGACTGCAACGCTACACTCGCAGCCATCGAGCACGCAGAGCGTTGGGTCAGTACTCCATGAGTCTCAGGACCAACCGGCGATTCAAACGCTTGGAGGTGACGTCTCCTTCGGCGCACAGCTCGCTGTCGTGCTCTTCCTGACAGAGAGCGAGTCTGAGACCGACACGGCGGTGTAAGTCCCTGTCACAGCGATATTCACAACCAATCAATAGCTAAACGCAGCATTGACATCACTTCGAACCCGTCGAAACCGCAACTTGATGGTCGGAATGGCTCGAAGATGCCTTAGACGGGCACGATCTGGACCATGAAGGGGTCCTTTATGGGCAGCGTGAGCGACATTTCGTACGTGACGGTCTGTCCTGGCACGACCTTGACGCGGAACCTGGCCATCAGCTGCGCGACCGCGACCTTCATCTCCATCATGGCCAGGTGGCGACCCAGGCACCTATGAGGACCCGCGTGGAACGTCAGGAACTGGAACTCGGACACGGTCACGAGCTTCCCGGAGGCCTCGTCGATCCAGCGCGAAGGCTTGAACTGCGCCGCGTCGGGTCCCCAGACGCTCGGCATGCGCGCCAAGCCAAAGAGCGGGAGTCCGACGCGGGCACCAGCGGGCACGAACGTCCCGTCCGAGAGCACGGCGTCCTCGACCGCGTCACGGGCGTTGAAAGGGGCTGAAGGGTAAAGCCGCAGCGCCTCGCGCAGCGCCGCCTCGGTGTAGACCAGTACTTGTGTGTCTTCGAGGGATGGAGAGTAGTCTGGGTCGGATAGGAGAGCCGGGATGAGCGAGCGTACCTCGTCGCGGACTTGGCATTCCACGTCCGGGTGTTGGCTCAGCGAGAGGAAGAACCAGCTGAGCGTCTGCGCCGTCGTGTCGCGGCCCGCGAGCAGGAACTGCATGGCCATATCGCGCAGGTACTTGACATCCGTGGCGTCCGTGGCGGTCGGGTCGGCCGCTGAGTGGTCGAGGAAGAGCGAGATGAGGTCCTGCCGGTCGCCTCCGCCCTTGTCGCCGCTCGTGTGTCTGGCGATGGACTGCGAGATCATGCCGAGCACGACGGCGTCGATCTCCTTCAGCCAGTCCGGCAGCTGGCTCTCAAGCCCGACGCCAAGCCGGCGCTGCAGTCGCCAGAGCCAATCAGGAGCCAGCAGCCGTGCCGTCATGGCCGCCTGCGCGCCATCGAAGGCCTTCTGGAAGGCGTGCTGCTGCCGCGATCGCAGCCCGCCGAGCTCGACGCCGAAGCCGATCTCGGCGAACGCCTCCATGGTGAACTGGCCGAGCATCGCGGCCAGGTCGAGCTGCTCCCCGGTGCTCGCAGCGTCCGCCAGCACGTCGCGGAGCTCGCGCGCGTGCTTCTGGACGGTGGAGAGCAGCGAGTCGCGCAGTTTGCGCTGCGTGAAGAGCTGTGCCGCCACGCGCCGGTGCCGCGCCCAGGCGTCGCCGTCCAGCGTGATGACGCCGTCGCCCAACAGGTCGCGCAGGATGTCGCGCGCGTAGTCGCCGCGCACAAAGTTGGCCGCCTGCGAGCTCGTCACGTCCTCGACGGCCTGAATAGAGCTGACGACGACCACGTCGGGCCGCCCGAGGGCTCGCATGAGCCACGGACGACCGTCGAAGAGCACACACTGGTCCGTCATCCAGTCGTGGAACCGGTCCACGTTGCGCACGAGGTCCCAAGTGCTGCCTAAAAGCGGTAGCGCGGTCGGCGACTCGGCTGCTGGACGGCCCTGGACTCCGGGGACGGCGGGACGGCGGAGACCCAGCAAGGCGACGACCACCGCGACTGCCGTTGCCGCCGCGACCAGCGCCAGCGGCGTGTCTGACGCCTCCAAGGGCGACGGGAAGAGCGACGCCAGCACCATGTGGCTCGGCGTTTCGCGGGTTCAGTTTGATGCTCGTCAAATGACAGAGAGTGGGTTGAAGACGAAGAGGTCCAAAAAGGGTAACCGTCATGGGTACGATTGGAAAGGATAGGTTACGTATACCCCCCCCCGGTAACCCGTAATGTAACCGTTCGCTTCAACTTCAAGTTGCATGGTTACGAGGTAACCTGGAAGGCAAGTTGAAGGGTCCACTCCACTGGATGCAAGTCGACCGCCTCGGACTACTGGAGGTTGCGGTCGACGGGCAGAGCGTCATAGCAGCCCGCGTTTCAATTCCGTGCGGGTCTCATCCTCCTTCCCTGTGATGACACGAGCACTCGACCACCTCGGCTTCAGCTCCGGTCCAGCTCGGACACGTACGCCCTCGGCAAGGGATCGATGCCGAACTCGCCCCGATGGCTGTGAAGCAAGAGATCACTCGCCATTTCTCCGGCTCACCGTCGCTCGTCCAGCTGACTCGTCCCCAGCTACGCAGTGTGAAGACGTTTGGCTATGACCCGAACCCGCTGGGCAACATCCCGCCGAGCGTGGTCCTCGCCGGCGCGACTGGCGTCTCGGTGGCGGCGCTGGCCTCGTTGGTCGCGCTGTCGTCCCGCTCCGACCGCAAGTCCCAATCATCGACGGCATCCAAGCCAAAGCCTCCGCATCGCTTTCGAACGACGCTGCCGCTGGTCGGAGACACATGGGACGCCATCACCATGGGTCAGTCGGCGTTCATGACGTCCAAGATGCTCGATGAGTGCGTGCGCGTCAGCGGAGAGCCACTGCTCGTCCGACTGCTTGGCCAGCCAGACATGCTCGTGCTCTCGGACCCTCAGGCGGTCGAGGACGTGCTCAAGACGCACTTCAACCACTTCGAGCGCGGCGTGTACGAGACCTTCTTCGAGCTGACGGGCGACTCGCTCTTCGGGACCGACGGAGACGCCTGGCAGGTCCAGCGACGCGTGTTCGCCAAGCTCTTCACGCCCACCATGCTGCGCGGCAGCGGCAAGGACGGAGACGACGGCGTCATGCCCATCATCCACCGACACGCGACGACGCTCCACCGTCTGCTGCAGGTTCAAGCTCGTCCACTCGACAGCGGCGGCGATACCGACTCCAATGGACTCGCACCGGTCGTGAACCTGTCGGCGTTGCTGAGTGACTTCACGGTCGAGGTGGTGACGGAGATTGGCTTCGGCGTCGCCTTGGGGTTCCTCCCAGCATCAACAGACTGCGCTCAAGGCAACCAGGACATTGATGAAGACGACAATGACCCGCACAAGTTCATGGACGCGGTCGAAAGCGTCGCGTCGGTCATCGGACAGCGATTCGTCTTCCCGTTGTGGCTCTGGAAGCTGAAGCGAGCGCTTGGATGCGGCTCAGAGCGCGAGGTTCCCGGTCATGTCGCTCGCATCGACCGCTTCGCGATGACTCTGATCAACCGCTCGCTCGTCGCCAACACCAACAGAGCCGATGGGAGGAGGAAGAACGTCGTCTCCGTCTTCATGGACGAGGTCAGTGGCGACTTGAACGACTCGGATGCCAAGACGATCAAGCTGCTGCGAGACGTCACCGTCGGCTTCCTGATCGCAGGGCGGGACTCGACGGCGCAGACGCTCAGCTGGGTCTTTTACTGCCTCGCTCGCCATCCACACGTCGAGCAGCAGCTTGTGGACGAGATCAGCCTCCTCTGGCCACCATATGATGCTGGACAACCGTTCTTGCCGACCGTAGACCAACTGCAGCGGCTTGTCTACTCAGAGGCGGTGCTCCGCGAGACCATGCGCTTGTACCCCGTCGTGGCGTTCAACACCCGCCATTGCGTGTCGGATACCCTGCTATCAGACGGCACGCTGGTCACCGCCGGCACTCGCATCGGACTGCCAATGTTTGCTATGGGACGAATGCCGAGCATCTGGGACCAAGACGCGGACGAGTTCAGACCGGAGCGGTGGCTCGAGACCGTCGGCACTGCAACGCGCCTCAAGAACGTGTCGGTGTTCCGCTTCCCAGCCTTCCACGCCGGTCCGCGATAGTGTCTCGGGAGGCACTTGGCCATGCTCGAGATGAAGACCGTCGTGGCGGTGGTGCTGTCCAGCTTCCGCCTCGTCGTCTGGCCGGACGGACACCAAGCCAAGTACGTCGCGTCGCTCATTCACCCGATGGGCGAGCCGCTTCAAGTGCGTGTTGCTCCGCGTTTCGACTGGGAGGAGTGTCATCGACAGGCGTAGACGGTCAGGAAGCCTGAGCATAGCAAGACAGGAGTCCGTAGCTTGAAACGCGCTCCAAACCTTAACAATAACGTCTCTCACCACAGCTTGAGCGAGACGACCCACTTCTTAAGCATCGCCGTGAGCTTGGACGCCTCCAGCGCATTCGTTGACCTCGACAGCAGCGCCAGCACCTCGTCCACGCGCGTCGACAGCAGCGGCGGGACGACTGCGCGCGTCTTCATGCCGTTCCCAGGCGCGTCACGCTCCTCGCCGGTCGCGACTTGGCGGAAGAAGCCGACGCACGCGCCACGCTTGGCCTCCCAGACCTCCGGGTCCAGCGACTTGTCGAGTCGCTCGAGCGCGTCGAACGCTCGAGCCGCCAAGAAGAAGCGCCGGGTGGCGTAGTAGTCGTTTGCCACCACCTTGAGCACTGCGCGGGCGTCCATCGGAGCAGCCGAACGCCCCAACTCCAGGTATAACTCCCACGCGTGGACGTGGCTGCCGTTAATGGCACTGTTGCTCGCATTGCCGCGGATGTAGCAGCGAGCGAGCCACGAGAGGAGCATGACGTCGTTCGCGAGTCGCTTGTTGAGTGTCCGCGCGCGCTCGAGACACTCCTGAGCCAGCAGGAAGTACTTGATCGACGTGGCGCTGTCTGTGGCGTCTGAAGAGGCGATGACGGCCAAGCAGAGTCCGTAGTTCCAGTTGAAGGCGGCGCTGCTTGGTGACAGGTACGAGGCGATCGACTCGAGGTACACGAGCGCGTCGGCAAACTCCCGGCGGAGGATGAAGTACGCCGCCATGCTCTGTCTGCCTGGGATTGTATCGACATTCTCAGGCGCCGACCCGACCCGCTGAGCAGTCAATTACACAGAGGACGGGTGTGAGCACTGGTATAGACAAGACGCAGACAGCAGGTTGGACGTACGTGGAAGAGCTTCTCGGCGACGAAGGCGTGGTCTCTGCTGCTATCTTGGTTGCCCACGAGCGCGAAGAGAGCGCCTTTGACCACCCGCTCGGCGTCTGTCGCTGGCTCCATGTCCTCCAGCAGCGTTCGCGCTTGATCGAGCGAGTGGCCGCGCAGATAGAAGAGCGCCAGGTTCAGTCGCGCCTCTGGGAGGCCATCAGCAAGTCGCTTCAGCGTTGCAACGGCTGATGCTGGAGCAGTGTTGCTGGGTCCAACTGGGTCGTTTGACGAGCTGCTGATGCCGACCGCGGACTCGCTGAAGACGACGTGGTTGTGGGCCACCACGTCCAGCAACGGTAGCGAAGTGTTGGTGCTGGAGCCACTTGTAGTCGAGAGAACAGTAGCGGCTGGATGGTGAGGGAACCACGTGGCAAAGTCGCTCAGGATGCTCAAGGCCGCGTCGGCTCCATACAACCGGAAGTGGCAGCTCGCCTTGACGTTGGCGGCGAAGAAACTGCCCAGGTTGGCCTCCAGGTACGCCGAGAGCAGCTCAGCCGCCACGTCAAAGTATTCGAGGTGGTAGTAGCACAGCGCCAAGTACACGTGCACGGCCGCGTTGGCGCCATCACGGGTCGTGGGCATGGAGGTCAGCAGGCGCTTGTATGCGTCGACGGCTTCGGTGTAGTTCCGTCTCGAGAAGCTCGCGAACGCGACCGCAAGCTGGTCGCGAGGCGAGGACTGCGGCGTGAGCCTCGAGTAGCGATCCATCAGCAGCGTCGAGTTGGAGGAGGAGGACTCGTCGCTCGTCCCCCGAGTCTTCTCGTGGGCCAGCAAGAAGAGCAGGCGGTTGCAAAGCGCGTCGCGTGGCAAGCGCATCGCCTCCCGCTCGGCAGAGTCGAACTCTCGCAGGTAGAACAGGCAGCAGGCGCGGCTGACATGCCACGCGAGCTTGTCGCGCGCCATGAACGGGTCCTCGTGGCTCGCCGCGGCCTTGCCGTCTCCGTTAACGTCGGTATCAGCGTCCTCTTCCTCCAGCAGGAGGTTGAAGCCAGCGAGCGCAGAGTGGATGTCGCCGCGCTGGAAGTCGCAGTACGCTGTCCACCACGTGTTGCGTCTCCAGAAACGCACGTCGGGGGCGGCTCCTTGGCCAGTTAGAGAACTTGTCGACGCCTTCGCTCGCCGCTGCTGGTCTTGCTGTTGCCGCTGTTGAACGCGCAGCAGAGTGAGCGCCGCCGCAAAGTCGCGCTTGCGCAGGAACTGGTCGAGATCCAGCAGCGGCGACGCCTTGCTTCGTGTCGGAGACGACGGTGAAGCTCCACGCTTGGTGGGAGATGCACTCTCATTGCTTACTGAGCTGAAGCCACTCGTCCCACGATTCGAAGGCGACTTCTTCGGCTGAGCGAGCTTGGTGAACATCTGCAGCGGCTGGCGGCGAGTCAGGTCTTGGTTTCGGTCGTATCTGCTCGTGACGTGAGAGATCAACAACAGGGGGCGCGACAACAGCAAGGCACGCACCAAACAGTCGCGACTGCTATTTATATACCCTGCTTTCACCCAGAGTGCATCGTCAGCCAGCAAACCTCAAAGCTGCACGCACTCACATGCCGGCAGCCTGGATCGACCAGCGCCATGCGTGCTCACTGCTCCCGCTTCGTCTCCTCGTCGGACGGTGGCGACAGCATCCGGCGCGTCACGCGCCGGTACGGACCGGTAATGTACGACGCCATGTCTTGCGACGGAGACATCGACTGGGATTGCGACTGCGACTGCGACTGCGACTGCGTCAGCTCCTGGCTGCTCCCGGGCGTGAACTCGACAACGCGCGTCGATCGCAAGTGCAATGGTTCATCATCCAGCTGTGCCGCCCTGGCGCCTGTCTGTACACTCGGTGTCTCCAACGAGTGATCTCTGGCAGTGCTCAGCAGCTGCGGAGCACGTTGGGGTGTGGGCACCGACGGCGACTCCTCCGAGCTCGCGCTGCTCTGCAGAAGAATCGCCGCGTTCGCGTCGGCGTCCGTCAGATTGCGCAGGATGGTCGCATTGAACGTCTCTGCTCGCTCAACGCGCTCCCTGCGATCAAAGACGCTCGGTTAGAAGTCAAAGCCCAGCCGACTCGGGTCGTGGCGCGACGGATACGTACGTCCATGCAACGCGCTCGACTTGACCAATGCCTTCCATCGTCCTAATCGTTCGGTCCCGCCTCGCAACCATACTCTTCAAATCTTGAATCTGACAGCGCCAGTCTGTTAGAGCCAAGACGGAGTCTATCAGGAACAACTACCGATAGCGCCGTACCTCTTTGGTAGATGTCGCTCGCTCGCCTTCCAGCTCTCGGCGAGCTGCCTGCTCCACGTTGAGTCGGTTGGTCCGAGCGGCCAGGGCAGCTGCCAGCTGGGCATTTTCAGCGTCGATCCGGGCTCTCTCCGTCTGGATCTCAACTTCACGCTTCGCTGCCTCCTCATTCGCTGCTTGGATCTCAGCGTCGCGCTTCGCCGCAGCCTCCTTGGCCGCCTGGATCTCCGCGTCGCGCTTCGCCATAGCCTCCTTGACCGCCTGGATCTCAGCTTCACGCTTCGCTGCTGCCTCGTTGGCCGCCTGGATCTCCGCGTCGCGCTTCGCTGCCTCCTCCTTGGCCGCCTGGATTTCAGCGTCGCGCTTCGCCACAGCCTCCTTGGCCGCCTGGATCTCCGCGTCGCGCTTCGCCACAGCCTCCTTGGCCGCTCGAATCTCCGCGTCGCGCTTCGCTGCTTCCTCCTTTAGCGCAAGGATCTCCGCCATCAGGTCCTCCTTCGACGAAACCTCGCGCCGCACACTGCTGGTCTCCTGCTCGGGGACTGCAGTCTTGAGACCCAACGCCCGTCGCTTCGCCGGCAACCTCTTGACCGCATCGGAGTCGTCGTCGTCGTCGTCCTCGTCTTCCTCGTCATCGTTTTGCACCCGTCGGCGCTTCTTGCCAGCCGCCTTTGGCGATGGCCGCGTCTGCGCTGGCTTGCGCGGCGACGGCGTCTTGCTCCGCAGCGTCATGCCCACGTTGGAAGTGTCCACGTTCTCGCCCTGGGTCTCCTGCTCCGGCTCGGGCTCAGCTGCCGCCCGCCGCTGCCGCTTCTTGGCCGGGTGTGACCGAGTTCGCGCCGCCACCGGTTTGCTGTCCGACTCCTGCGCGCTTCCCTGGGACTCAGAGGCCAGCGCTTGCGAGCGCGTGCGCTTCCTCGAGGCGCCGCGCTTCTTGGACTCCATGGCGCGCAGCTCCTTCCGCAGTTTCTGCTCCTTCTCCGTCAGCCCTTCCGTCCTGTGTGGTCCACGATGCAAGGCACAGCGTTAGCGAGTCGCCAGTCTCTTCACGGCAGCGAGTTCAATGCCGGAGCAGGTGGCGTACAGGACTTGGAAGCGGTACGCGTGCGGGATGGCACCGCGCACGTCCGGCTGCGAGAAGTGGACGATGCTGCCGGGGCGAAGCGCCACCTCCTCGAGGAACGACAGCGGCTTCTTGTCGACGAAGAGAAACCCGGTTTTGCTGCATGGCGTCAACCACAGACATGGTCAGTCCCTCAACGGGTTGGTGAAGTGGAAGACTTGAGTCTGCGCCGCACCTGTGCTTCTTGATCGCGACGGTCGCCTCACCTGTCGCGACGTTCGCGGCCTTGAGCGTCACGGTGCAGTGCTGCCACGGTGCAGAGAGGTAAGTCGACCCTTTCCAGAGCTCTATCAGCCTTGGACACGCATGCTCAGCGCACCTTGCGGCTGAAGTACTCCTGCGTGAAGACGATGTCGCAGGACGCGTCGCTCCGGCCGAGGGTGTGCGTCGCGAGCGACAGC
>JAADXY010000744.1:0-15392 GCA_023338065.1 Phytopythium montanum
GTACATAAACGTTGCACTGTGGAACATGCACCCGGCAGTGGCAAGCACTGACGAGAATTCAAAATCTAAACCCAGACACCGCGCCTGGCCGAGTCGAGGACTTTAAGGCGGGGGTGGGGTAGGCCGCGCAGCGCCCCCGAGCGGAGCGCAGCGTAGCGAAGAGAGGGGCGGGCCCCCCGCTTCAAAGTCCGCAGACGAGAGCCAACGCGTGAGTGTCCTACTGTTCATCATTATCCGGACGTGAGTAATCGGTATAATAATCTGTAGCTGAAGTGTATAATCTGTCATACGAGTGTGGCTACTGACAGTGCCCAGATGGGTGCAGCAACACCTGCCAATCAAGAAAGGCGCGCACGCCAGCAAGCCTAGACGGACCTTCGGGCGGCAAGAAGCGGCGCGGGCGATTCCGACGAGCATGGCGGGCGCCTCTGCTGCCTCCGCGGGGGCTGACGGCGTCCAAGTGCGCAGCTTTGGGGAGCTGCAGGCGCGGCTGCGCGCCATGGCGTACGACGAGGTGGGTGGGGGCGACACCCGGCGCGAAATGACACGTTGGGGCTGGCGGTTGGGGGCTGACGCTTGCCTTGTGGACAGCCGCTGGGGCCCGAGACGGTGCCGCTAGCGCGACGCCTACTCGGTGACCTGGTGACCGCGACGGCGGCGCGCGAGAGGGCCGAGCGCGCGCTGGAGAAGGCGCAGCGCGAGGCGCTCGAGGTCTCGCAGGTGCTGCTGCCGCTGCGCAAGGAGAGCGCGCAGCTCACGCGCGAGAACAACAGCGTACGTCGTCGACTGCCCATGCTGTAAGCTTTTATTTGAGGTCTCTAACCGCCGAGCGTGTGCCTCAGCTGCACCTGGAGATCATCCACCAGGAGGAGGCCATCACTGAGCGGGAAAAGACGTACGAGCTGCGGATCGACGGCCTGCGCGACGACGTCAAGAAGCTGCAGTTCCTCAACGGCCAGCAGACACAGCAGCTCGCGCAGAAGGTGCGCTCCGCCGCTCTGGTCAGCGTCGCTCACGTACTCACCGGCCGACTGTGACGCTTGGCAGGAGCGCGAGGTGGCCAAGCTTCAGGCGCAGATGGAGCGGCTGGTGGCGACCGGAGGGACAACCAGCGACCCGCTCCGAGCGTCTGGTATTGAAGTCAAGGGCCCGGGGCTCCCGCCTTCGCCGCGCAGGAGCTCGCGGCTGTCAAGTCCGCGCCGAGAGCGCGAGGAGGAGGACCGCAGCGCTCGGGTGATTGAGGATCTGCAGGATAGGATCACGGCGCTGACGGCCGACAACCGGCAGCTGCAGACGCGGTGCAACGAGCTGGTCGGGAAGGTCGAGAAGCGCGAGGCGGAGATTGACCGGCTGGGCAAGGTCGCCGTGGGATCCATCGACAGCAGCGACGGCGCGGCGGCCCGCAAGATGCGCGAGCTCGAGCAGCGACTGGACGCGCAGGCGAGGGAGGAGTCGTCGAGTGTGCAGGTCGAACAGCTGACGACGCAGGTCGACTTGCTCACGGAGCAGGTCGCGCGGTACGAAGAGCGGCTGAGGGACGCTTCGCAGCAGATCCAGCGCAACAGCTCGCTGTCCGAGAGGCTCAGGTGAGTCTATGTGTGGTGCAAAGCATGCTGACTTATGCTGACGTTGACTGATTGCGGTGTGCCTTGGCGACAGGCAAGCCGAGCTCGCGGTCGAGAAGTACATGGGCGAGCTGAGCGCCGTGCAAGCCAAGTGCCAGGCGCTGGAGGGCGAACACGCACTCTGTCTCGCTGCAAAACCTGTGAGTGGAGAAAGCGGCGAGGTGGCCGCCTCGAAGCATACCGATGCCTCTCAAACCGACGACCTGGAGACGCTGAGAGAGCAGATGCGGGGTTTGTCTGCCCACAAGAGCCGGCTCGAGGAGGCTCTCCGCGCCAGCCATTACGACAAGATCTCGTACACAAACGCGCTGTCGAACGCCAACTCGCACAACCGCGTGCTGGCTGCCGACCTGGCTCGAGCGGAGGAGAAGGCCAAGGAGCTGGCGGCCGCCAAGAACAAGCTGGAGCAGGAGCTGACGGACGTGCGGACCGCGCTGAGCGCCATGACGCGAGAGCTCGACCTGCTGCGCGGCTCGCTGCAGCGCAGCGAAGACAGCCGAGCGCTCGACAGCGAGAAGAACGCGTCGCTCCACCGAGAGCTGCGCTCGCTCGACAAGTTGCTGTCCCAGCGCGACGAGGAATGCCGGACGCTGAATCGGGCGTTGATCGTCCAGAAGTCCGAGTTTGATCGACTGAAGGCCCAGACTGACGGGAACACTAGAGGTGGTGACGCTGATGGAGCCTCTTGGAGCGACGCGGAGCCGAGGACAGTGTTCACTGAAGAAATGAAGTGGCTTGAAGAAGAGCGGCATGAGCTGCGCCGCGACAAGGAAGAGCTGACGGTGCAGATCATGAAGCTCGAGGAGGAGCTCGAGAAGACCAAGACGGCGTTACAGACGGCGCACGTCGAGAAAGACAAGCTGGCCGAGAAGCTTATCTCGAGCGGCCAGGTCAAGGAGACGCTGGAGGAGACGCTGGAGGCTAAGAAGCGCGACTACCAGACCCTCCAAGGACAGCTGGCCGAGTGCAAGGAGAAGCTGCGGAGGATCAGCGAAGACAACGCTCAATCGCACGCTCTGTTGAGCCGCGCGGACGACGTTGAGAACGAGAAGATCCGGCTCCAGAACGAGACATTGACGCTGAAGAGGCGGTTTGAGGAACTCCGAGACGAGAATGCAGCACTCAAGTCTCGGACCGAGAGCGACGACATGATAGTCAAGCGGCAGACGGACCAGCTCCAAGACTTGCAGCAGAAGCTGGCACTAGCGACCAAGAAGGCTGAGGCGCTCGAGAATGAGAAGGCGGAGCTGCGTGACAGCTATGACTCGGCTGTGCAGGAGCTGCGGAATGCTCGGCAGTCGTGGCAGCACTATCAGAACGAATTCGAGAAGCTGACGAAGGAGCTGCAGGCTCAGCAGCAGTCGCTTTCGTCTGGGCAGACGGCGCTCGAGTCGAGCCAGACGTCGATGGGGGAGCTGCGAAACCGCGTCCGGCAGCTGGAGAGCGAGCTGCGGCTTCGGCAGAGCAACTTGCATCAGGTTGAGACCCGACTGGACCAGGAGAAGCTCGGCCACAAGACGGTGCAGAACCAAGTCGCCATACTCCAGGATGAGCTGGCGCAGACCAAGGAACTGTCCCGATCTCGCGAAGCTGCGTTGCGCCAACTCCGCGACGACTTGACGGGGAAGGAGCGCGCTCTGACGGAGAAGACGGAGGCGGCGGAGAACATGCGGCTGCTGGTGGAGCAAATGGAGTCGTCGCGCGATCAGCTTGTGTTCCAGCTCAAGCAGCGCCAGCAGCAGATCCAGCGGGAGCACGAGCAGGTGGAAGACCTGAACGCCAAGGTGTCAGCGCTGGAGCAGCAGCTGACGACCAAGAGCAACGAGATCAAGTCGCTGAAGCAGCTGACGCGGACGCTGGACGGCGAGAAGGACCTCGTGAACGACAGCTTGGACCTGTTGACGGAGCGGTGCCACGAGGTCGAGAACGAGGCGCGAGGTCTTCGGCAAGCGTTGGAGCAGGAGAAAGCAGCTGCAGCAGGTCTCCAAGACCAGCTCGCCAAGTGTGTCGACAAGCTGAACGATCGAGATGAGGACAACAGCCAGTTGAAGGCTCGAGCGACGCAGCTTGAGAACGAACTGGATCGGCTGGAGCACGTGAAGGCGATGCACTCGGCAGAGTTGGCGGCTCTGTCACAGGACCTCGAGAACATGACGATTGAGAACCAGGCGCTGAGCGAGGAGTGTTCCCGTCTGCAGTTCGCGCACCGGACGTTCAGTGAGTCGACCAACTCGATGAAGAAGGCGACGCGGGACGTCCAGCGCGACCGGGACGCGCTGCAGATTGAGCTCGAGGACCTGCAGCACACGTACCGGTCGCTGGTCGAGGAGCATGAAGGCATGCAGCGTGCGCGACAGGAGATCAATGAGCTGCAGGAGGAGCTGACGGCGGCGAACGAGCAGCTGCGGCGGCAAGTCGAGTCGCAGGAAAACCAGCTCGAGGTGCTGAAGGAGAAGAACGCCACGCTGTCGACGGAGGCGAAGACGTACAGCGAGCAGGTCAGCTTCCTCACGGACAAGCTGCAGCAGACGCAGGAGAAGTACGAGGACCTGGAAGCTCACCTCGAGCGCGTTCGCCATGAACTCGACACGCAGAAGCAGATCTCGACCGAGATCTCGGCGCAGCGGTACGGCGCGCAGGCCGAGAACGCGGCCGTGTCCCAGCGCATCGTGCACCTGGAGGCGAAGCTGAGCAACAGCAAGTTCGAGCTCAACTCACTGCGGGAGAAGCTCAAGGCCGAGCAGACCAAGAGGCACAGCCTGGAGAACCTCGTCGCCTCTCTGCGCCACAAGGCCGCGGCCAACGACTCGATGATCTCGCACCTGGAGGAGCAGCGCCACGTCATGGCGCAGGAGATCCAGGCGACCCACCAGCGAGCAGCTACGGGCTCCGTGTCACCCGCTGCGATGGAGGTGTCGGAGCTGAACCACACACCTCCGACCCAGCTCCGCGACTCGAGTCGAGCGTCTCGAGCAAGCGGCAATCCGAGTAGCCACTCGGAAGACAGTCCGCCACGATCGTCTCCGTCGGACCACGACTCGGACGCGGTGTCTGGCACGCCGCAGTCCATCGGAGCCAACTCGGCGGCTAGTTCGTCGTCGATCCTGCCGCTCCGAGCACTGGAGAAGGCCCAGATGAAGTGCCAAGAGCTGGAGGATCGCCTGTTCCAGCAAGACGAGACGATCAAGGTAAGGCTCTTTCGACTGTCGGCGCTTGGTTCATGGCCGGATGGTGTCTAACTTCATGTCCTGGTGGTGCCAACAGCATCTCGAGCGGTCGCGGAGCAAGTTTAAGCGGTTCGCTGCCAAGTACGAGCGGGAGCTCGAGCAGGTGAGCGCATCCAGCTCCACGCACCTTCAAATGTATGTGATGCGGTCTGACGTGGTCATCATTGGCTTGAACAGAGAGACCGAGTGATCGAGGAGCTGCAGACGTCGAACGCGACCTTCAGCTCTCCAGACGCGCCGTCGTCTGCTCGCCCGCGCCGCTCCGAGTCTGAAGCGTCTTCTTCGTCGGGACGCCATCCGCGGAGTCGACGCGGCGAAAGCGCGCAGCTCGGGGCGAGACCATCGAGCAGCAGACAGTAAGGTATCCTTTCAAGTGTCGTGTTGTTCGATAACGATTGTTGCTGCCCAAGCCAGGGAGGGTGTAACCGGAGACTGACGCTGTCTATCAACCAGCCGCGCTATGCCTCTGTTACGACAAGCGTGGAGTCGACCAGCTTATCCAGCATGTACATGAACGCCGGGTTCTCCTTGACCCAGACGATGAACTTCGTGGCTTGCGTCGGCGTCAAGATGTGCTGAAGCCCCGCGACCTGCGCCTCGAGCGCCGTGTTCTTGCTGTCCGCGACGTCCTCGAGCTGCTTGACGATCGCCAGCGCGTGCTCCAAGTCGTGACGGACCATCCGGATGGCCTCGCGGCGCTGCAGGAGCTGTCGCTGCTGCGCCTCGGACACCTCGAGCTTGTCGGCGAGCACGCTCCAGAGACTCATGGCTGCTGCGGCCGAGTCGGGCACGGCCATGGGGTCTTCTCGGATGACGCTGTCTCTCGCCAACATGTTGACGCCCTGCTCGACCGAGTAGAGGCTCAGCTTGGTCACTTGTGTCGGCAGCAGCAGCTCGCGGATGCTGTCGAGGTGGAAGTGCAGCGCGTCGCGGCGCTTGGGCCCGTAGTCCGAGTACGTGACCTTGTACAAGTCGAGGAACTGCGCGAGCTCGAGCTCCGAGGCGCCGCGCGCGAGCATCTCGCGCATCCGCTCCTTGAGCTGCCGCTTCTCCCTCAACTCGGTCGCCAGCGCCTGCTTGCCGATCTGGAGCCGCAGCTTGAGGTCCACGTTCTCCGCCTCGAGGCGCCGCAGCTTGGCCTCGTTCACCTCGAGCTGCTTGAGCTTGCGCTTGCGGAACTCGCGCACAGACATCAAGTTCTTCTCTCGACGCTGCAGCTTCCGGTGGACGTCGGTGTCGGCTTTGTGGTTGCTGGCCGAGGCGGCAGCTCGAGGTCGCGTCGGCTGCAGACCCGAGTAGATCCGCGCGACCGCGGCAGTTGACAGTGTCATGTTCGCTGTGGCGAGGACTGGAGACACGGAGATGGACTCAACCATGGCTACGAGGCTGTCGTGGCCACCAGAGTCTGCCGTCTGTGCATTCGTGTCGTCGACTGCCACGTCGAGGCTCGGGTCGGAGTGCAGCAGCCAGCTGAAGGTGGCGTCTCCGCTGTCGTTGAAGACGTCCCAGTCGCTGCTGCTGTTGGCCGGACTGGCCGGGACCCACGTGCTCTCCTCCATGTCCTCGCTCGTCAGCTGATCTAGTAATGACCGCAACGACCCGCATCGAGTCGAGAGGTTGGTGACAGCGAGCCACGCGCTGCGGAATCGAATTGCGTCGGTAGTGCTGCCCCCTTTGCGTCATGCGCCGGCATCTCTGGTGCGCATAGAACTGGGCCTTAGCCATCTCGTGGGCCGAAACTCGTGATGACCGACCAGCGAAGAGGAAGGTGACGTCACGAGCCCAATGGCAAATGTGACGCGTGCTGCCCCCATGCAGGAGGCTTGAGCCCGATTCTCCATCGTCGAAACATGCTCATACGCTGCTCTGCTCTTGCTTCGACGGCCGCCAAACGCGAAGGTGACCTTGGTTCGAAGGTCAGACACGAAGGCGGCTTGCAGACTTTGAGTGAAGTTTGTCAGAGAGAGAGAGAGCGCAAGTATTTTCTCCGTCGAGCTGGCGGAACCGACCGTGCTCGATCGAACTCCCTCGCCAGATGATGGTAAACCAGTGATGCCGACCGCGACTCGCGTCAAGCTCGAGCATCCTGTCGGTGCTGCCGGTGGTGTAGCGGATATGAGACCTCCATCGCTGCCTGCGACTGTTGCTCCAGGGTTGGGAAGCCGTCAGTCACACTCGAAACCAGCGGAGCGACTTGGACGGCCCTCCTTCGGTGGCGCGCTCGATCTGCTCGGCCCCATTGTGCTCTTGGTCGCGCTCGAGAGCGTCGTGTGAACGTCGCTGCTCATCGCCCTGGCGTTGCCGCCGAATGAGGCGGCTAACCGCATGATGGACACTGGAGACTTCGACAACGGGCAGTTCTGGCTGATTGTCGGGCCGGAGCCGCGCATCAAGTACCTCTCGGTCGCCGGACTGCTCGTCGTCGACGCTGGCTACGCTTGGGCTCTCGTCAGGCTGGTTGTGTGGCGAAGGGAGACCCCAAGCGTGGCGAGCGTAGTCGCTACCGCCCTAGAACGCTGGGCATTGAGCGAACGGGTAGTTCCTCTCCGTCAGGCGTGGAAGACGGCGGCACGGAAGCACTCCGACAGCGTGAGCAGCTTCTGGTCGGAGCTCACCTCCATCGACGGTCGCAACCGCAAGCTCTGGGTACGTGGCACGGTCTACACTCCCCACCCGCCCAACAACAGCCGCTGACTGTGTCCCCACCGTCAGAACGTCGCCCTGAAAGCTGTCGACGTGGTCATGCAGTCCGTCCAGCTCGCTTGGGTCCTCGAGACCGGCTTCCCACCGTCGTTAGTGCGTGGCTACTGTCTCTTCCTGAGCTGCAACGCGCTCTCGTGCGCGCTCGGCATCGCGCTCTCCACCAAACTCTCGGCTATGCCGGAAGTCCTCGTTGACACCATGTAAGCCTGGACGCTGCCTGTCAGTGTGGATAAACTCTCTCTCTCACCGGTTTTTGCCCTCGGTTACGGCAGCTTCGACCTGCTCGCGACGATCGCCTTCCCGATCGCAGTGCTCGCGTACAGCTCGAGCAACTTCCACCTGGACCGACACGCCGTCCGCGTCAACACGGCCAACATCCCGCCGGGCTTCTTCGAGCGCAACGCACGCATGACGGCCGATCCGGCCGAGATCGCGCTCTTCCTCGCGGGCTTCGACTCGCTGCGCGTCCTCTCGTTCGCGGACCTCGTTCTCCGGATCGCCATGCACCTCTTCTTCTGCCACCGACTGCAGAGCGTCGTGACCGCGGTGCTGCTCGAGCGAAAGCGACGCGTCCAAGTCCACGCCGCGGGCTATGACAGCCTTGCAACCCCCACACTACCGGAGGATCAAGCACAGCGGACGGTGCCAAGACACCTCGTGCCCGTGTTTGTCGCTGCCGCCGTGGGTGTCCTTGTCTACAGCGAGCGCGCAGTGGCGCCGTCCTTCCAAGCCTGCAGCAGGTTCCCGCAGTGCGCAGTGTACGCCCACAGCTGGTCCTCCAGCGCCACGTGTCCGTGTTTGACGCTCATTGACGTCGACCTCTCGCCGCGGACGTTCGACGAGTGGATGATCCCGGTGGACGTGACGGACGTAGTGGGAGGTGTCGACCAGCGGCGACCTCCGGGCTCTGCAGCTCATCAATCGCGGCCTGCCGCTCTGGCCGGACGAGCTGCGGAACTGCCACAGCTTGCAATACGTGTGCGGCAGTGTGGCTGATACCGTGGACGTATCGCTACACTCTGACTGACCTGTTGGCGTCCGCAGGTCGCTCATTTACATCGGCATCCAAGAGATCCCGGCGTGGGCGAAGGAGTTCCAGCGACTCGTCTTCCTGTACGTCGCTCAGCAGCATACACCACTCTGTCACAGGCGCTAACTGCTTCCCTATGATGTAAGCAGACACATCGAAGGCAAGGAGATGTTCCCGAACCTGCAAACGATCGACGACGCGCTCTTCTCCGACCTGCCGCGCCTGACGTTCCTGGCCATGGCCATACACGACGATCTGCTTTTGTTCCCTCCTCTCGGCGGCGTCCCGAACCTCCGCACGCTCAGCATCGCTCACATGACGTCTCTGGAGCACCTCCCGTCGCTCGACAAGGTCCCAGACCTGCAGCGTCTCCAGCTCTCGTACCTATCGTCACTGCCATTCGTGCCTGACATGACTCGGCTCGCGCAACTCGCCAGCTTCTCCACGACTCGAGCCGCCTACTACTGCTGCAACGACTTCCGCGGGCCCTGCGACCTGTCCGACCTCTTCTGCCGCGGCAACCCGGGCATTGGCACGCCGCCAGCCACTTGTATAGACCCAGGCGACCCGCACATCACGCCAGGGACGCTGGCCGTCTTTGCCAAGTTCCAGCGCGCAGTCTGCCAGAAGACGAGCTTCGACGAGCCTGGCGGGTCCGACATGCTCAGTCGGGACAAGATCGACGTGTGCGGCGGTGTCCGGTACCGCCAGTGCGAGTTCCCGCCGGGCTCTGGACGGGTCGGCATCTGCTACAACAGCCGGATGCAAGTGCTGTCGTGCCTGACGAGTCCGCTGCACATTGAGCTGCGGCGCGCGCAGATCGCGGCCAAGGTCGGCCCGGAGTGCGATCCAGAAGCCGAGGAGTGGCTTGGCTGTCCGACAGGTGGCGATTGAATGGCGGATAGAGCAGGGATGCGGGCGTGGACTCTGCTTCGTGTTGGTCAGGCGGGAGCGGACGTCCCTGCTCGGATCAGCAGCAGGAACACAGCCACGGGTGGTGTGTAGACCGTTGCGACCATGCAGGCGATCGTGTTCCTGTCCATGTTAGCGCTGCAGGACCTCCACCCGAAGACGTTGAGGGTATGCGCGAGCCGCTAGCGCTTGACAGCGCGTCCACAACTAACTGCCCTGGGGCATCTGCTCGGGTCAGGGCGAGAGGTATTCCATTCCCCCCGGCGGTTCAAAAACCGCGGGAAATCGATCTGTAGTGACTTGGTTTCTGTATGCAAGCGTTCCCGCCATTTTTTTCTCCCTCTTTGTAACATTTATCCGTCGCATAACCCGACCTCCTCGCGCTCCCAGCAGAACGCACTTGCACTGTGCAGCAGTGCGGTGCACACCCTACAGCCAACCCGAGCGCGCGGAGGCCGCCGCCCTCTCCAGGCCCCTGCAGCCGCCCCCAGCCTCCCTCCCTGCGACTGAAGAATTGCCAGGTCCCGCTCCCCCTTCCTCCTCCGAACGCAGCTCTCGCGCCTCGCAAGGACGCCATGGCGCTGTTTGGGGCGGCGCCGCGGCGGCTCGGGCTGCTGTCGCTCGAGCTCCTGCAGCAGCACGCGCTCTTCCGCTTCCAGATCCGCGACGCGGCCGTGGCGGCGCGTGTCCGCGAGCTACGCGAGCTGCTGCGCGCGACCCGCGACGAGCCGGACCAGGCCGAGCTGCTGGCCGAGCTCGTGCACGAGATCGAGGAGCAGCTCATGGGCGACGCGCGCGACATGTTCCTGCTCGCGTCGCTGCAGAAGTTCGCGCAGGAGATGGAGCTGCTGCTCGACCTGGACGGCGGCAACAGCAGCAGCGGCAGCAGTCCCGAGCCGCTCTGGCGGGACCGCAAGCTGGACAAGTCTACACCCAGGCCTGTTGCTGCGGCTCCTCCAGCACCAAAGAAGCAGGAGGAGGAGCTGCGCTGCGGCGTGTGCTGGCAGCCCGACTCGCTCGAGAGCGACCCGATCGTCATCTGCGAGATCTGCGGCGTGGCCGTGCACCAGACGTGCTACCGCGTCGACGAGCTGCCGGACGGCGACTGGTTCTGCCAGCCCTGCGCGAGGTACACGCAGCTGCAGGTCGGTACAGACTCCACAGCCGCGGCCGTGGATGTAGTAGTCCCCACGCACGAGCTCGAGTGCCAGGCGTGTCTTGTCAAGGGCGGCGCGCTCGTCCCGTTGGCTTCGAGCGGTGACGCGTGGGTGCACCTCGTCTGCACCATGTTCCTCCCGGAGCTGTACGTGGCATCGACCAAGGCGGACCATCACCAGGTCTTTGGCGGCGTGGTGCGTCTCTTTGTATGGCTATCCGGTCATTGAGGTCGTCTCTGACTGTGGTAAACGTCTTGTGAACTGCAGGAGAAGCTCGGCGCCCGGCGACGACTGCGCTGCTGCTTCTGCAAGACGGGGTACGGTCGAGTAGGCGGTGGTCTTCACAGACTTTTTAGAGTGGACCGGACTGACGTTATGTTTGTTCGTGGGCAGGGACAAGGGGGCGTGCGGGCAATGCGTTGTCGGCAAATGCAAGGTGGCGTACCACCCGCTGTGTGCCGCGCGCCACGGCATCCAGATCCGCTTCCTGGACGAGGAGGACCAGTTCGGCAGCGCGTGCTTGCGGCACCAACCAGGCTTCCTCCGGTCGCAAGGCGTCGACGTCGAGGACGCCGAGGACGTCGAGGTCAGCGCCACTGATGACGACGACTACACGGAGACGCCTCGCCAAGAGCGAAGAGGGAGACGCGGACAGCCGGCGAGGGACGCTTCGAGCAAGGTCAACACCGACCAGCGGCGGCGGTCGGGGAGGAATCCGTGGTCGGACGACGACGAGGGGGACGACGACAGCGTACTAGACAGCGAGAGCGACCCCGACGTGAGCCACTCTGAGCCTGGAGATAGCGACGTCGAGATCGTCGACAAGCCCCGTCCGACGAGGAACCGGGAGAAGAAGCCGACAGCATCTGAACCTGCTAAGTCTACTGGGAGCAAGCGAGTCAAGCAGAGTACGCTTGCGTTCACTATCAGGCCGCCAAGTCAGCCGTCAGCCCCCACGCTCCAGTCGACAGCCGCAACGCCACTTGTCAGCTCAGCAGCCGGAACAATCAGTAGCCCGCCTGCAGACATGTCGGACAGCGCCGTGTTCTCTCCGGTGCTGCCGCCGCCAAGCCTGCTCGCTCGACCGGAGGACCCGAGCGAAGACAACTTCGAGTACGTGATGGTGCTCTCGTGGAGTCAGTCGCTGGGGATCGGCCTGGCCCCTGGGCCGAACGACTCTGGCGTCTTCCTGATGCCACAGACCACGCGCAACCCCGCGGTGCTCGAGGCGCTGCGGAGGGGCGTCATCCGCGCCGGCGACGAGATCGCGGCCTTCAACAGCCACGTGCTCCGTCAAGTCGGCATGTCGACGCTCGTTGGCCAGATCATCCCGTCGCTGACGCTGCCAGTGCGTTGCTGGATCCGGACGGCGCGTCGACAGCCTCCGCGTCCTCAAGAAGTGGCGGCAGGCGCACCTTTGCCGGCGCCGATGGGATCTCCCGGGCCAACAGCGCGGAGTGGCGGCAAGTCGACTGGACTGGGTGTCTCCAGCACTCGAGCGTTCGCTTCGTCTGTAGAGGTAACTCCGACGGCATCATCTCTGTTGGAAGCGGCTCAAAGCGACGCCAAAGATGCTGCAGCAGCGCTGACTGCTGCGGCGCTGAGTCCCGACTGGCCGTGGAGCCACTACCTCCGCTCGGACGGCAAGCTGGCCATGAACCTCTTCTGGCGATCGCTCGACGCCGGCTTCTTCCCTCCGAAGCTCAGCAAGCGCGACTTTGGGCGTCTTCAAGAGCGCGTGGAGCTCATGACCGGGCTGAGACTGTCGCCTTCGCATCCAGAGTATGCCCTAGTGCGCGCGCTGCTTGCGATGCCTCGACGGGAGCGAGTGCCTTCGTACCTAGTTGAGTTCCGCAAGTCACGGAAGAGCAAGCAACACTTCCTGTCGTCCGACATCTTTGTCGGCGTCCACAAGGAGGGATCGCGAGGGGAAGAAGTCGACGTGGACGAGTCGGTGGCGATAGCAGTGGGCACGACCGTGACGGTCGCCAAGCGCACGTGGCCTGGTATCAACAAGCTCGGCGGGGCTGGACGCGTCCGCAAGGTGAACGAGCAAGCGCTGCCAGGCGGCGGCAAGCGGTTCACGTACAACGTCTCGTACGTCCTGGGCGGCACGGAGAAGAACATCGAGCGCAAGTACATCAGCGTGGTGGATCTGAGCAAGGAGGCGAGTGATGACCGGGAGATTGCGGTTTCGAGTGCGTCTGATGCTGGGAAGACGGAGCGGAAGGAGAACGACGGGGCGGAGGAGGCTCCTGTCAACTTGCGGGTGTCGTTCCACGTCGCCATTGGCGGTGATGAGGCCCAGCGACTCGCTCTCCCAGCATCAGCAGAGGCGCCGAGTCGGCGGCGGTTCCGTCTGCAGGTGTCTGTGGCTGACGGGAGCGTGTACTGCGAGCGCAAGGCGTCTCCGTCCAGTGGTATACAGTCGCAGGCGCCGTCATCTACTGCGAAAGAGCTGCTCCTTCACAAACACTTTGACGTGAAGGTGAAGCCGGAGGACGCCGCTGTCACGGACTGCTTTGCTCCTGTTGACCTCGTCCGCCTTGATGACTGCGTCGGCGACATGATCGTCGACGACGATGACGGAGAGGAGGACGACGAAGAGGAAGAGGAGGACGCCATCAAGAAGGAGCTGGCGGACTTGCAGACGCAGCTCCGAGGCGTCACGGAGACCAACGAGCTCCTCTTTGCCCAACTGACGGCTCGAGTGCAGGCCGAACACGCGACTCGAGCGTACCGGTCGCAGGCGCTGGAGCGCATCCAGTGGACGAACTACGAGCGCATGTACACCGAGACGGCGGCCGCGAAGAGGGCCTTCGATGACAGCGAGGGCGACAACGGCGGCGAGGAGGGTGACGGTGCTGCCGACAGCGACGACGAGAGCGAGGAGGAGGACGAGAGCTGCGGCGGTATGTTCGTCAACCGGGTCAAGGCCGAGGGTAGCGAGGCTTGCGCGCTGTGCGAGCTCAGCGGTGGCGACTTGGCCGCGACGGCGTGCGGCCGCGTGGCGCACCCGCAGTGCGCCATGTACACGCCTGAGACGTTTTTCAAGGACGGCGTGGTCCACGGGGTCGGAGACGTGTCGGCAGACCGCGGACGGCTCAAGTGCGCTGACTGCGGCGGCCGTCGGGGGCTGAGCAAGATCCAGTGCGCCAGCAAGAAGTGCACGCTCGCTTTCCACGTCGCGTGCGCCTATGTCAAGGGCTTGTTGACGCGCGAGCCGCTGTACCAGGTCTGGTGTCCGCGGCACCTCAAGACGTCCGGCATGGCCTCGTACCTGGACCTCCCGCCGCACATGAAGAGCGCGTCGAGTTCTGGGGCGGAGCCGGTGGCGGCTGTTGGAAAGAGGAGGGTGGGGCGTCCGAGAGGACGGAAGCCGGGCAAGCAGACGCGGCGCGACGCTGGCGGCAAGACCCGACGCCAGACTCCAGACGCCGCAGTGGTGTCCAGCGCTGGAGACATCTCGTCGTCCAAGACGAACCGCAAGCGCAAGCGTCGAGGCAGCTCGAGCGCAGGGCGGAGTCCTGGTGGCCGTAGAAGTCGCCAGGCTTCGGTCGATGGAGGCGACGTGGAGGTTGCCAAGCCTGTAGCAGCGGAAGAGGAGGCGGACCTCCGATGCGCTCGCCGCCTCGATATCGACGACATGAGCGACGAGAACGAGTCGTCGGCGCTCGGGACGCTTGCGACCGCTGTGGACTTGACTGGCGAGGCGGTGGAGGCGGATGGTGACGCTCCTTGGAGGTCGCCAGAAGACCTCGACCGGGTGTTCAAGGTGAACGACATCGTTGAGGTCCAGTCGCGCGTGGGGCCAGGGATGAACAAACCCGGCGGCGTCGCTCGCGTCAAAGCGGTCGAGATCGTCAGATCGACGTTGAGCGGGCCGCAGGTGCTGTACGACGTGTCGTATGTGCTCGACACCTCGCGAGAGAAGCACGTACCTGCTGTCTTTGTCCGGAGCTACGTGGCGAGGGAGAGCACTGGAACGGCTGCGGTTGGCTCGGACAGCCGCAAGAAGAGTCGACGCGAGTAGGAGGCGGGCTTCATGATCCGCAGTCGACCGCTTCACGTCTATAGGACAGTAGTTCGTTAGCACTGGGTTAGAGCGATAGAGAGCGGATGTGAGCGGGGAGAGGCATGCGCAGGCTGCACCAACAATTAAATAGCTTATGGCTGAAGCTTCTCACTGGCTTCGGGCTTGACGGCGCATGCGTCTCTTTAACAGGTTCGCTTCTGCGTCGATGGAGTCGACAGGCATTCGAGTGAGTGTGATAGCCATCTACATCACCTCAAACACACGACGTACCATTCCGGCGGCGCTCATCTTCTTCGATCTCGCGTCGGTCACGGCCAAGTGAGACCGAGAACACGGATCGTCTCGTTACACTGACACGTGTAACGGCAACTGGAGCCGCGACAGCATCTCCACTTGGTGCTTGACAGGGAATATCTGCAGACAACAAGGTAAGACTTCCTAGCGTCTGACACTCACGCACAGCACCAACGCACCTTGACACTGGATAACTTCAGCTTCCACCACCGACTTCGCCAGACGTAGCTGCTCAGACAACGCGCGCTTCTCCGCCTCCAGCGATGTCACAGAAGCCACCGCAAGCTCCTCGCGACCGCGAACAGCAGACAGCTCCTCCTCCTGCGACCGCACGCGCTCCGCCAGCGACTGCTTCTCGCTCAGCAGCGTCGTCACCTGGTCGCCAGCTGCAGCCGTCGACGCCTCCAA
>JAADXY010000745.1:0-15340 GCA_023338065.1 Phytopythium montanum
CGGGATTGACGTGGTGGACAGCGACGGAGAGGTGCGTGGCCGGTCGGTCGTCGCTGGTCGCCAGTCGCTCTTCCAAGTCGGGCTCACGCGCGTGGCACTCCCCGTCCCGAGTGCGTCTCCATCCAAATGCAGACTGTCCAGTCTGCCTCACAACTAACGCTACTTCACAATCGTCTGTTGGCCTCGATTCCCAGCCCTCCTACTGCCGCCGTACGTGTACGAGGGCATGAAGAAGGTGGGCGTCATGTCCAAGGCCAAGTACCCGCGGCTCGCCGCCGAGCTCAGTTCGTCCTCCTTCTCGCCCACTGCGACGCCCACCAACTCGAGACTCATTCGTCTTGTACTAGCCAGTCGTCCTCACGCTGTGCCTCTGGGGAGCGCTGCCTGGCGCCGTCGCACTGTTCCCGCAGATCGGTTCCATCTCGGCGGACGCGCTCGAGCCAGAGTTTTGCGGTCTCACAGACAAGGGCGGCGCGCCGATCCACGAGCTCTACTATAACAAGGGCGTCTAGATCCGAGCCGCCGGCGCTTGACGTCTCGCCACGTGAATACTCGCTGCTCTAGCGCGTAGCTTGCCTTCTTGCGGGCGTATGTGCTGTTGAAGCAGCACTTCAACGCGTTGCAGTCCGCCGACGGAAGGGAGGTGAGGCTCACTACTGCTGGTTGGGTTGGGTTATCTATCGTTGTCTAGAAAGGCAGCGCATGCCTTCACGGCTGCGCGAACTTGAGCTGGTTGCCGGCGCTTGCAGTGACGCCCGGCGAGCGCAGGTAAGTCAGCCCGTGGCTCGGCGTGTCCATCAGGGTCGAGTAGACCTGGCGGCCGTTGGCGTCCCCTGCGCCGGAGCAACGCGTCAACACGCGGCCTCCACGCTCGCGCCGGTGCTCGTACCTGCGCAGGCACTCGGTGAGCGGGAGCAGCGCGAGGCACATGGCCAGCGACAGCGCGTTCAGGTACGTCAGGTCGCCGTCGAAGTGCGCGTTGGACAGGTACACGGCGGGGTACTCGACCAGGCTCACGACCGAGCTAATGGAGAAGATGACGCCCATGAGTGAACCCAGATTCGAGAGCCCGAACGTCTTGGCCGTGAACGCCGACATGACCGCGTACAGGAACGCGCGGAACGCCGTGAACACGAACACAGTCAGGCATTGCAGCGGGAGGCTCGGCACCAGCGTCAGCAGACTGTACAGCGCGCCGAGGATCGTCGTGAAGAGCAGCGCCAATGCGAGGCCGCGCGTCTCGACGAGGTGGTCGATCGCGGGCACGAAAACGAACCCGACCGGCAGCACCACGCTGAAGATCTTGGTGTACATGAACCCGTACTGGGCGTCGCCGTAGTTCTCCAGCAGCTTGTTGGCCGTGCCGATGTAGATGGTCGCGCGCAGCACCTGCACGGCTGCGAAGACCAAGATGTACGCAAACTCGAACGACCGCATCTGCCGCGTCATGGTCACGTCGACGAGCGGGAACGCCTCGCTGTTCGTCTCGCCTGGCAGCAGCGCCTGGCTCTCCAGATCGCCACCGGTGCTCGGCGCCATCACCTTAGCCTCAGCACGCACAGTGCCGTACGAGTCTCCAGCATTCGAGGCCGTGTTTGCCAGCAGCGCCTCGGTTGAAGAAGCGGTCTTCTTGCTCAGCGACAGAGGCGACATACCGCGGACAGTCGGGACAATCATGTCGTCAAGGGAGCAGTCGGCCGCGATATCCTCGCCGTTGGTCTGGGCGACCTTTTCGTGCAGATCGCTCTCGTTGATGCCCCAGAGCACGATGAGCAGCGCGTAGATGACTGCTGCGACAACCGCGAGCCCGAGGAAGAGCTGCTGCCGCGTCGCTCCGAAGCGCTCGTGGATCGTGTAGAGCACGAGGAAGACGACGCTGCTGCCGTCGAAGAGGCAGCTGATCGCCGCGAGGATGGCCGTCTGGTACTGCATGATGAGGAAGCTGGCGGGGAACGACGCCATCATGGTGATGCAGCCGCCGAACGCGATCAGCAGGTACGCGGGAACGAACGCGTCGAAGGTCTGCGAGTCGGCGAGCGCCAGCAACACGATGCCCGAGATCTCGACCAGCGCCGCGACCGCCGTCGCCACGCGCGGGCCCAGGTAGTCGAGGAAGACACCGATGGGAAGCGCGCCAGCGTTCATCGCCACGGATGCGACGGCGAACATGAGGTTGAGCCGGTTCTCCTGCGCGACGCACGAGCTCTCATCTTCGTCGCACAGCTCGGCGTACTGCTGCTCCTCCTGCAGCAGCAGTAGCAGCGGCGCCCAGCCGAATACGAGACCCGTGAGCAGCAGGTCGGACGCGAGCACCACGAGCACGAGCGCCAGCCGGGTCGACACCATGCTGCACGGCGGTCTCCAGTGGCGCGACGAGAGCGGTATTTATATCGGCAAGCGGTGAGCTTCAGGCGATCCCCACGAGGAAGTGACGCGGCCAGCTACGTATCAAGTGAACGCAGCGATTCGCTCCGGGCTTCTCAAGTGTGGCCCAATCCGCTGGTCACCAGCGCGCATTCACCGCGATCGCACTTAAGCGAGAATGTCGTGTGGAGCTTTTGATCCGAAGATGCTCGCTCGTGCACTTCAGCATGGCAAGTGCAGCGGCAGTGACGGTCGAGGCGCAAGGGTACACGTTCCATGTGAGCTCTGTCGCGGGCGTCGAGTCGTGCTGCTACGTGGACTCGCTGGACGTGGCGTTCGACCTCGGCTGCCTGTTCGGCAAGGTTGTGAGCAAGTCGCACGTGTTCATCACGCACGGCCATGTCGACCACATCCAGGCCTTCGTGGCGCACGCGGCGCGGCGGGCGCTGTGGAGCATGAAGCCGGCCAGCTACTACGTTCCCACGCATCTCGTGCCACACATGCGCCAGATGCTGGACAGCGCGGCGGCCATGCAGGAAGACGCGCCGTTCGCGGCCAAGATCGTCCCGCTAGCGCCGTTCGAGAAGGTCAGACTGCCAAACGACGTGCTCATACAGGCCATCCCAACGTCCCACCGCGTGCCGAGCCTGGGCTTCGTGGTCTACAAGGTCAAGCGGCAGCTGAAGAAAGAGCTCGTCGGGGTGGACGGCAAGGCGATCGCAGAGCTGCGGCGGCAAGGGGTTCCAGTCACAGAGGACACTATCACACCGGAGATCGCCTACACCGGAGACACGACGGTCGAGGTGTTCCACGCGAGCATGAGAGCCGCAGCGATGGAGGAGATCGAGGTCGAGTATGTCATGCGCGACCTCTTGCGGGTCAAGGTCCTGATCACAGAGGTGCGTCCGGCGCATGCGAGATTGCAGCGTGTGGCGTCGCTCACTTGGCTGCAATATGCCCGTGTGTGTTGTGTTGGCTGGCAACGAGCGCAGGCCACGTTTGTTGACGACACGAAGACCGCCGCCGATGCTGTCACCCGCGGCCACCTCCACCTCGACCAGGTACGAAGTCAAGCGAGTGGCCATGCTCACTTCCTCCCGATCCTGACTGCTCGTTCGCGCAAACAGATCGTGGAGCTCGAAGAGGCGCTTGCGCAGGTGCAAACGCTGCTGCTCGTGCACTTCTCAGCGCGTTACAGCCGCGAGCACCTCGTTGACGCGCTGGCCCATCGCGTTCCGGCGTCGCTCCGCGCAAAGATCGCGCTCGGAAGGTGACGGGCCTCCTCGCTCAGGAAGAAGCGCGTGGGACTTGGAATGTGCGGACGAACAGGTGCACCGCCGTTACTGATGGCACCGAGATGGCTGCGTCCAAGCGGTGCGAGCCAAGCCAAGGGCTTCCGAGCCATCCATGGGATCCCGATGACTCCAAGTGTTGTGGTAGGTAGTTGGTGTATTCATCTCGTCTGATCTACTTGACATGGGGAGTTGAGTCTTCTTGTTATAAATATGGTACTCGGCCGACGAGCACGTACGTCGGCCGGTCAGTGATACAGAGGCACTGGACACTACGGAGACAGCCACCGCTTAGCTCCAGAACTCGGAGAAGTTCTGCACAGGGATGGGGCGGGACGCGCGCAGCACGAGGATCTCGTCGCGCAGCAGCATGGGCATCGGAGCCGGCGACCGGTCGAGCGCCTCGGCTTCCGCCACGGCCACGTTGTCCGAGAAGCGCACCGAGCGCTTCTTGGTCAGCGGCTTGCCCTCGTTGGTACCAGTTGGTGCCAGCAGGTCGGACGCGGCGCGCTCGGCGGCCTCGCTGTTGGCCTGCTGCAGCACCGTGCGGCGGCGCTGGCGCGAGATCTTGTCGTTGGCGCGCTCGATCTTCTCGAGCACGGCCAGCGCGCGCTCCCACTGGTTCTGCAGGCACAGCGCGAGCGCGTGGCGCCGCGAGTTCTGGATGAATGTGATGGCGTAGCGGATGTTGCTGCACGCGAGCAGGAACGGCGACATGGCGTCTTCCGCCTCGAGCGCTGCGGTCGCCGAGGCCATCGGGCTCATGTCAGCAGGAGCCGGAGACGAAGCCGCCGCTGATTTTTGGGGCGACGCGGTGGGCGACTGCTTGCAGGCCTTGGGCGTCGGCGCGTCCTCACCAGAGGCGCCGCGCGACCGCTTGAGCATGCGCGCTTGCGTGGCGGCAGGCGTCAGCGGCAGCACGCACGGGGAGCTCATGCACTCGGCGGGAACTTGGCGCGCGTGTTCGAGGTCGCTTCGAGGGGACGTAATGGCGGGTGGAGTAGCCGCGTCGGTCGCTGCGAGACGAGCAGCCGACCGCTGGTGGACAGTGTGTGTGGGGGGATAGTGAGGTGGCGGGGTCGTGGTCGCCGCCGCCGAGAATTCGCAAATGGGTCATGGCCATGCAGCCTGCCTATTACGGCGGCGCGGTTGTCGGTCACGGTGTCGGCGACAACCACACACCGCGACCGCACAATGCGGCACTTGGTGTTTGTATGTCGAGCCACGCGGGCCAGCACTCACGGCGCCATAGTGAAGCCAAGTGGTCGTAACTCGCCAGTCTCAGAGCCATCGGGCTAGGGCTGCATCCGAACCGCATTTTCTCACTGACCTTTTTTCTCACCGAGCCGTCGCAGGTTGACTTGGACAATGTATGCTCCAGGTACCACGACCATCAATCTCACACGGCAATTCGACGACAAAGAACAGCCAGCGACTGGTGGTGGGTACGGTCGGCGCTGCCGCTGCTGAACCGCTTTCCGCTTGTTGCAAGTGACAGCTTATTCGCAAGCAGCCATGTGCTTGCTTCCTCAGGCGAACGTCATGATCGACTCCAAGCGCAGGGTATACTCTCGGACACCAGCCATTGGCCATTGGTTTTCGCCGGCACCACTTCAACTCGCAGCGACACGCACCCAGGATCTGGCCCGAAGCAAGGCGAAGCATGTGCTCTTGCAGCTGAACGAAGCAGCAGGCAGGCAGGCAAACGGAAGTGATTCATGTCTTGCAACAAGTGGCTGGAGCCCGAAACCTGCGTGTTCGCTGTCACGCTGCACTGCGTTTCACTATGGCCGAGCGCCAGACGGTAAAAGTTCGCGCCAAGTTCAACCGGAGCAGCTGAGTGCAGCGTGTTTGTTAGCTGACAAGTCACCGACAACATGCTGGAGGTTCTCGTTACTTTCGCCGACATGCGCGACGAGCCCCTGCGCACCGAGCGATTTCTTTCGACGAGCGCCTCGCGTGCGAGTGTCGTTGCTTGTGGGCTCGCCGACTCGTTGAGCGAGCCCGACGCTCGGTAAAGAAACACACGGCTAAATATCCGACGAGGCGAACCAACGACAGCATTCGCTCGCTTTTCCTCCGACTTGGAGGCTCCAAGCGATGCTGCGACCGTTCGAAGTGGCGACCAACAAGCGCTGTGGTGCTAGTGATCGGCACCGTATCACGCGAGTGTTGTGCTCCAGCGAACTTGAGGCCAACGCGCGTAATGCTTGGTCCGTCCTTCCTTCGTTCGCTCGTTGTCCACGGCCTCCATCGTGCTTTCAGTCCTCCTGAGGTGCACAGTCGCCACTAACACCACGGGAATCGGCTCCATTTTGCGAACGCTGACTGGACTCTCAGGAGTACTCTTGCGAGTCCAGTCCGCGTCTGTGGATCTGTGGAGAGCACGCCTTGACGCTTGACGCACGATGGTCGCTGCGTCGTCCGCAATGGCGGCGCACTCCACCCGCATGAGCGTCCACTCAGCGGCGCAATGTCCATCCGAGCAAATGGCAGAAAGGGCGGTCTGATCCATCTCAGATATACGACGTGACGACAACCACACGTCGTAGAGATTGTGCTCTTGAACAGCACTCTTCTTCGAACAATAAGAGTGATGGTCATTTTTCGTACTTAGCTGTCTATGTCACGGTAGTTCTTGGCGTCCTCAACCTTGGTTACAAGAAGCAAGGACGACGGAAGCACATCAAGCCAAGCAAGCGTCCAGCCATCCGACCCGCTTCCCCGCGCGCTCTCTCCGTCCCTGCCCGCCACCATGAGCAGCGGCCGCATCTCTCAGCCCGTGGGCAAGGTTCTGCTGACGAACGTGGCCGTGGTGCGCGTCAAGAAGGGCGGCAAGCGCTTCGAGATCGCGTGCTACAAGAACAAGGTGCTCAACTGGCGCAACGGCGTCGAGGAGGACATCGACGAGGTGCTGCAGATCGACAAGGTCTACGAGAACGTGTCCAAGGGCAAGTTCGCCAAGAAGGCCGACTGGTCCAAGGCCTTCGGCGTGCAGGACGAGGAGCAGGCCTGCCGTGCCATCCTGGACCACGGCGAGCTCCAAGTCTCCGAGGGCGAGCGCAAAGCCAACGTCGAGAAGTCGGTCTTGTTCTGCTGTTTGCCAAGGCTCCGTAGTGAGCACAAGTGCTAACTGGTGGTCACCCACCCTCTGTACCCCCGCAGTATGTTCCGCGACATCGCCACCATCGTCGCCGACAAGTGCGTGAACCCGACATCCAACCGCCCGTACCCGGTATGTGAGCTTCTCTCTTGTCTCTTCTCCTGCTGGGTTACGAATCGGTAACCTGACGCCTATGGGGGTACACGCGCGAGCAGTACAGTGTGATTGAGCGCGTGATGAAGGAGATCCACTACGCGGTGATCCCGAACCGCGGCGCCAAGCAGCAGGCGCTCGAGGTCATCAAGAAACTCGAGGGCCATATCCCGATCGCGCGCGCCAAGATGAAGATCCAGATCTCTTCGCCCGCGGCCGGCGCCAAGCTCATCAAGGCCGGAGTGCTCAAGGACGGCAACGCCGAGATGGTCGAAGAGTCCTGGGGAGAATCAGCCCGCCTGGTCATGCTCATCAACCCTGGAGCGTTCCGAGTCGTCGACGCGCTGGTCCAGGAACACGCCGCCGGTTGGTTACCCTCCCATCCGTGAGGGTTACATCCATAGGCTATCACCGTCTAACGTGTGGACTGGTATGTTCAGGTGTCGGATCCCTGGAGGTGATCGACCTCAAGAGCCACAAGGAGGGCGAGCACACGATCGACGACGAGCTGAGCCACAAGACGGAGCGGATGGGACTCGGCGTCGCTGCCTCTGCCTCCAGCTCGACGGCTCAAGTGGCGGCTCCAGCGGCCAAGACGGGGGACAAGAAGACGCGACCGTGCAGCACGTGCGGCGGCGACTTCAGCGCCGACATGCAGGCGTACCGCGAACACTTCCGCACCGAGTGGCACCGCTTCAACCTCAAGCGCAAGGCCAAGAAGCTGCCGGTCGTGAGCGAGCCCGAGTTCAACGAGCTCGACCCGGAAGAGATTAGCTCCTTCTTCGCCCTGCTGAGCTAGGAGTCTTGAGTTGAGTAAGCGCGTGGACAATGAGCGAGGCGAACGAACCGGTTAGGCTGCTGTATGAAGCGTTCCGAGTCCGCGTAGCAAGGCTCCACGCCCTGTCATGCTGCCGCGCTGATCTTGCTGGCCGTGCTGTGTCGACGCGGCCGCAGTCCAGTCGTCGAGCGCTTGGAGGCGGACAGACGGCGCTCCTTATCACTGCTGTCGTCTTCATCTCCGTAAACGGACGGCGGCTTGGCCACGTACACCTTGGGCCGGTCAAAGACCTTGATGGCGTCCTCGATCTCTCGCAGCTTGCGCTCGAGCTCGTCCTTGCGCCGCACCTGACTCAGCGTCTCGGTGCGCAGCGGCAGTCGGTTCATACGCAGCCTCGCTTCCTCGAGCGAAGTGGCCAGCACCTCCAGCGTTCTCAGTCGCTCCTGCTCGTCCAGCAGCACCATTCCAGGCGGACAGTCCGGGTCTGGCGCGCTTTGTCGACGCTCCTCCTCCTCTTGGGCCCACTGCTCCTTGCGCTCGAGCAGGTACTTGGGGATGCGTCCGAAGCTCGAGTGGCGAGCGCGTCGGTGGCTGTCCGTGTCCTTCGCGGGCTTCGGCGGGGACTTCTTGATCACTTCCCACGCGTTCGAATTGACAAAGTCCACCTGCTCCTTCTGCTTCTGTAGCTTAGCGAGCGCGGCGTCGCGCTCCTCGAGCTCGCGGATCGACGGCACCGGCGCCTTGACGTGCAGACGCTCGAACTTGCGCCGCAGCCGGCGCAGCTCGTCGTTTGGCGTCTCGTTCGGCGTCTCGTTCGGCTCCTGTTGCTGCTGCTTTACTTGATCCGGGGCGTCAGTGGCTGGCGTATCGCGCGCGTCTTCCCGGTTGGATATACGCGGGCGGACGTTCTTGAAGCGCGAGAGCTTGAACGGCTCGTGGCGGCTCGCTTCCTGGGCATGGGCAAGTGCAGCATTGTGTAAGGAGACGACAAGTATAAGGTCCATGGGGTCGCGTCGCACCTCCTTGGCGCGCTGCTCGCGGTTCCGGGCCTGCATCTGCTTGACCCGTCGCTTGTTCTCGCTGATGTAGTCCTTGGGCGTCACGCCCCGCCGCTGCAGCTTCTCGCTGGCGCCAGACAAGGACACACAAGCAGCGAATGAGTGAGCCATCGATCCGATAGGCCGTCGATCATCGCCTCGCCGCGAGACGGTGACGACGAACCGGTAGCCCTCGTTTGGGTGAAGTATAGCTGCGATGGCCTCCGAGTTGTTGTGGTCTCGCCGCCGGAAGCCGCTCATGGCGGCGGCGGTCACGCGCAGCGGGCGAGCAAGTGATCGCTCCAGGCGATCACTTGCTTGGTTTCGAAGCTTTGGTTTCCGTGCGCGCCGTGTAACCCCTCGGCGCGAGGAGTTACATGGGTACCCTTTGAGCGCTGTATTTGATTTGTAACGGTACTTGCCAGAATCAGAAGGAAAGCCGGTGTCCTTTCAGTTCCGACGCGGACGGTACTGCCTACGCAGATCTGACACGTCAGCTACCCATTTTAATGATTTGTGAGCTACCCAAACAAACTACCTTGGGCGTAATCTATGTTTCTTTGCAATGTTTTGTTACCGATTGGGCATGTTTTTTTTACCATCGGAACATTGCCGTTGGACCCGTGGGTTTGATGGGTCGGCGGGCCGCCGACTCGACTTCCTGGTAGCATTTTGTTTCACTTGGTTTTAGTAAGCAGAGTCATGTCCTGTTGTCAGTGCGACTCAAATACGGCGATTGAAGGGAGAAAGCACAGGAAGGGATAGTGTCGGAGCGGCAGCTTCACAGGGCTCGCTCCAGTCCTCCAGTCCCCTCCATCGCGCTCTGGAGACGCCAGCAACTGAGCCTCACCATGCGGCGCGGTCTGTGGACGGCGGCGGCGGCGGTAGCGTCGCTGGTGGCGGTCAGCGCGCCGGTTGTGGAGGTCAGCGCGTCCGACTGCAACCCGTGCGAGTACCGAGCCATAAACTGCAGCGCCGACGCGACCAGCAGCAACCTGACAGATGCAGACGACGACGGCGTGGACGTGTGCGACGCGAGCGGGGCCATCCAGTTCGACGACGTGTTCTGCGACGAGGACGACTGCAACTGCGCGTCTCCCCGGCAGTGCGTCAACCTCGTCGTAGGCTGCGCCAACCTCTTCCAGGCGCGCAGCCGCAAGCGCTGCCTCGGCGACGACTCGATCCAGCTCAAATTTGACCGCTGCGTCGTCAGCCAATCGCTCACCAGTACGTCCAGCGATTGCATGAGGCCGTTCGTTCATCACGCAGCTAACCGCTTTGATGTTGATGATGACAGCGCTGAGCTCGACCAACATGGCGTCGGACTGGATCTTCTTCAAGCAGGCGGCGCTGTGCACGTCAGCCGACTGCTACGCTGTCCGCAAGTTCCACACGAGCGGGCTCGTGCAGTGCGGCAACCTTCTGGCCGCCTGGAAGGACGAGAACGCGACGTCGAACGCCACGGCGGCGATCACCACGGCGTACCACTTCGTCGTGGACGGCTCGCGCAGGAGCGACCTGAGCGCCGGCACGTTCCACTACTCGGTGCCGTACGACGCCGATAGCGAGACGCTGCTGACCTCGAGCGCGGCCGCCAACAGCTCGCGCATCGACAAGTGCTACTCGATCCAGACGCGCAACCAACAGAATTCGACCTCGGGCACCTGCGACGGCGTCTACCTCGTCCGCGACACGACCACGCAGCTCGCCAACAGCAGCGACTATGACATCTTCAAGCTCGACTGGTACGCGTTCGGCGCCGTCGTCGCCAGCGTCGCGGTCGCTGTCGGAGCCATCGCAGCCGTCGCCGTCGTCTTCTATCGGCTGAAGCGGGCAGAGCACGAGGCGAATGCCCAAACTGACGTCACTGGAGAGCTGTTGAGCGAGCTTGGCGAGCTGCCGGATCGTCAGAGCGCCGCCAAGACGCACCGCTCGTCCGGGTCGTCATCTCTGGAGAGCGCTCGTCACCACATCCGCCAGCGCTCGCGCGACTCGGACGAGTCTGAGGACCAGGACGCCGAGGCCTTGTGATGGAGATGTCCCTATGCATTTGATCTTGCCTGCTGGGAGGCTTGAGTACACGCTCGATGCTCTTTGACTCATGCTGGTTATCCGGTTGGTGATACAGCCACAGGGCTGGTCCACGCGTCCTCAATGGCTGGATGGTCGCCGCTTACGTGCTGATCGAGGATCTCAAACAAGTCCTGGGCGTGTTGAACGGCAACAGTGTGAGTCGGCAACACTACCAGTCAATCAGTGGCGAAGTGACAAAACGACGTACGGATACGAGCGGCAGTTCGAGCTGTGAGTGTGGGAACTCGCGCTTGACGCCCTCGGCCAGCAGTCGCGTGAGCACTTGGTCGGCCTCGACGATGCAGCGAAAGACCTCGAGGAACAGGAGCTCGCCGGTCGTGATGTCCTGGCCGGTCATTTCGCCCGTGTTCTCGATGCGCCGCAGAGCAGCGCAGAGCGCGTACAGGATCTGCATCAAGATACATCGAGTGTTCGACGCATCATCTCTCGGGGATACTAGCCGTTCATCACCCGGCATTTCTCAATCAGTGCCGCTTTGCGCACGCGAACCCGAGCAAGGGCGAGTTCTCTTGGCGCCAAAAATGGTGGAGCGGCAGCAATGCAAAGCACTGCCATCTTCTTGTTGAACATCTTGTCGCTTTCTGCTTGATGAAGTGCTGGATCGACATGATTGGGTTACTCACTGCGAAACATCTACATCACGGAGTCTGACGAGCTACGCACCCACTGGGTGCGTAGCTTGACGCGCCACAATACAAAACCGTACTTGCGCCGCAAGCTCTTGGTCGTGGCCGCCTCCATTGAGAGTCCGTCCAGTTGGTCAGCGGGTAATGAAGCCGCCGCGACATTGGATGCAGATGATGAACCAGCAGCACCTCGAACGGCCCCTGACTGCATCTTGATACGCCGACAACCCGACTCGTCCAGCGTGTAGCACACACCTCGTGGAGGTTCACATACGCGCTGTCGGTCTCGTGTCTTCGCGATTGCTGCCGGTACCGCCGACATTCCGCTCGCTTTTCGCTGCTTCTGGAGGTCCTGCGACAGGTCCTCGAGCTTTCCCTTTGGGTAAACCAGCGGCGGCGGGGCTGGCGTCAACTTTGACGGGGTCGTCGAAGAAGAAAATGAGCGCCGGGACCTCGCGGATCATGCGGCGGCTGAGGATGCTCACGACGTTGGACGCCTGCGCGTCGAGCTCTCGCTGGAGCTTCAGAGCGAAGCGAGGGGCAGGTCCCGCACCGGTGGCAGGGCCTCCAGCTCCTTGGTCCTGTACAATGTTGGTCACCGCCAGCTCGGACTGCTTCTTGCGCTCCCGCCACCGACGAGCAACTATCGAGTGGAGTGGAGTACTACGTTAGGGAGACTCTTGACACGAGAAAGGAATGTGAAGATGCCACGTACTTCGGCTGAACGCGGCCATGACGCGCTTCTCCATCTCGGCCTCGGCTGCTGCATCGTGGCCTCGTCCAGTCTCTCCTCCGCCTGTCGATCGGCCACTGCCATTGGCCCCGGCGGTTTCACTGGCAGCAGAGCTGTTGTTGCCTGCTCCACCGGCATGGCGGGGCGAAGTGGCGACCGCTGACTGAAACAAGCTGCGGATCCCTTTTTCATCTCCGAGGACAACACGTCGCCGCGGCCACGGCGAAGTCCTTGCGATCTTGTCGAGCCTCGCAGGCAGGTTGTGTCGCGGGCGAACCCCGAGCGCCACTGGCGGCGGACGAGACGTCGTCGCCAGCCTCGCCTGCGTCGGTCTGTAGCTTCCGCCTCGCTCCCGCCGCGCCGGGAGGCACCACGCCAACAAACGGCGATGTAATGGAGTCGCTGGACGCGCTGTGCTCCTGCTTGCCGAAAAACAGCCCCGCGACGGCCGCCACTCCGCGCAGCTGGCCGCCATCGTCCTGACCGCCGCCGCCCCCCTCTAGCCACGCGTCGCCGGTCTCCGCAGCCGTCCGCCCTCCAATGCCGCTGTTAGTCGTCCCTGGTCGAGTGTTGAATCTGTCTGTCCTTTCGCGAAAACAAGACAGGCGGTCAGCGTGCGCGGTTCAGCCTTCTGGTAAAGCCGTTGTACCTGTAGTAGACGACGTGCGCCGCGTGCTGAATGTAGGCTGTGAGGACCTCGCCGGCATTCGGATAAGTCCGCGGAGTGGCCACGAGACTGGGGCGTCATGCCTGAGTGACGCGTCCGACATGCTCAATCTGAAGTGGCTGCCAGCATTGGAACGTACCCCCAGATTCACCTAAAGACTGGCTCCCAGTATGCGAGAGAGCCGCTTCAACTTGGTGGATGTGTGACGCGGTGCGAGTCGACGTGTTCGCGCCAATCACACACGAGTCCGCCACTCTGACGCGTCAACGAAAGTTGAGCAGCCATCAGTATCCATTCGCAGAATGCATAGCTAAAAAGGACAAGAGAGCGGGTGCAGAACAACGAAGTACAGTGATCTGCCTGAATATGCAACGGTCAATTTTCAATTGACTCAAATTTGTTGATAACTGTTACGATAAATCTTTCACTAGAAGCAATACAACACACCGCAACAATTTATGATCCATGTAGAATGATATCCTACACTCGTTGCATGTTCAGCCAGATCACTGTACTGTGGCGGAGATGCTGGCGGAGATCCGGTGCCGACAAGTATGGCACATGCCATGGTTGCTGCACCAGTTGGCGAGGGAAATGGTTCCGCATGCCCAGCCAAATTCGTCGAGATACCGACTATTATTAGTTATAGGCACGTACCATCTGAGTGATGAGCGTCGCGATCATCACCATCCCAAATGTGCAATATACTATATTTTGCGAAGATACTGTCAAAGGTGATGAAAGCAATTGATATTCCTTACGATGGGAAAGCTACTGAGCCTCCAAGATGTCTATATCGCCGTCCGAGTCGATATCACCAACACTGGAGTCCACTAGTTGAAGTCGCTCGAGTTCCTCGACGAGAGAGTCGATCTTTCGGGCTGCTTGAATCTCTTCCTCTGTCGGAACGTGAATGTGAGTCATGCTGTAGCCATTGAGGATCACCTTTGAAGGGAGATCGCTCCACGCAGAGAGAACCCAGCGTGCAATGATGATGCGTGAGGGCGGAACGAGCTTGAACGGCGCCGAAGTGTCTCGTGCGTGAAGTTGCTCGCGCAAGTAGTCGACCCAGTAGGCACGGAGGCGCGTCTTGAATGGGTGCATCCATGCGACATCAGCTGGCTGACACACCGAGGTGTAGCCAGCTGGCACGCGCTCAAGGTGGACACCTAGCGTCCTTGCGTACGCAACAACCCCTCCGACCAATGCCCACTGAAATCATCCCAAAGGAGCATCGTCGGTGGGCAGGGGGTGGCGCGACTGGCGAAATGGAGGCGGAGAAACTCGGTCGGCAGCATCGAGTTCCACCAGGCCGTGCTGTTCCCGTAGATGGCCATGCCGGTCTCCTTCTGCAGTGAGTCGATCTCCTTCCACACGTGAATGCCAAAGCCGTTGCGTAGCACCAGGTTCTCATGCGCCGTGGCGGGGTCTTTGGATGGCCGGCTGTGGTAGACGAGGGTTGGCAGGAACTTGCGCCCAGTGGCGTCCGCCATGAGCATCACGGTGACACGCTCCTTCTCCTTGCCGCCGCATCGTATCCAGACAGTTTTCTCGCCGCGCGCATGCACTGTTCTTTTTGGTAGGTACTCAAAGAAGACGGCGGTCTGGTCTGCATTGCAGAGCTGTGTCAACCCGAGCCGCAGCATCGACTCTTTGAGAGTAGTCGCAAACGCAGCCGCAACGGCGGCCGCCTCCTCTGGCGTCTTCTGCCCTTGACGGGTCCTCGCCCGCATTGACAACTTGTGCCGCGCCAAAAAGAGCTTTCGCCAAGTCGGGCTAGCAGCGAAGCCGCTGACTTGTCGGCGAGCAGCAGTTGCCTGCGCCTCCAGTGTGAGGATGCCGGTCGTCACTGGGACTCCTTCCTTTCGCATGTTATTGATCCATCTATAAATATAGTCAAATGTGTCAATCCATCTGCATGGTAAGAGCTGCAACATTTGCTTGAGCTCAGTACGTACTTTACGAGCTCTAACTCGGCGTCACGGGGCAGGGTCGTCGCTACGCCGACACCGCGGTCCTTCTTCTTTGATGCGCCACGAACTGTCGCGCAGGCGCTCTCGATCTTCGTTCGCTGCCTCGCCCAGCGGCGGACCGTTCCAGGCTTTGATCGCCGAGCCTCAACTGTCAGCTTGGCGAAGAATCGCGCCATAGTGGCGTCCATGCCATGCTCTGCACAGTAGTTGATGATCTCGAGCTTCGCTGCGTTCGTGTAGCTGTCGTGCTCGCCCGTGTTCGGCTTCCTGCCTTGCCCGCCAAGGCTCTTCCGACCTCTCCCCATTGCCTGACTTGTCCCTTTGCTTGCGGAAGTGGGGCGTCCTCACGATTGTCGACTCGACAGTGATGCTCGCAGTAATTAGAGTGATTTAGCACGCTTCCAACGAACGTGCCAGAGACGAATTGACCCCAACCCCGCGAAAAAACGTGCCAGCCACGTTCGTTGCAACTGCGCCACCAACGTGAAACGGCATTTTTGCCGTTGCAACTTGTATACAC
>JAADXY010000746.1:0-15333 GCA_023338065.1 Phytopythium montanum
CGCAGCACGCGCGGGTCTTTGGCGGCGGCCAGCGCCTCGAGCAGCGCGAGGCAGGCGTTGCAGGCGCGGCGCGGGCCGGAGAAGCGGCCGGCGAGCGCGGCCTGGTCGGGCGAACAGGCCCCGCAGACGAGCTCGCCGCACAGCCGGCAGTGGTGGCGGCGCCGCGAGAGCGTCGTGAAGGCGGCGAAGCAGAGCTGGCAGCACGGCGCGGCGCTGTCGTCGCGCCAGTCGACCGCGTACTTGCGGCCCTTGGCGTCCGCGCGGCTGGCTGCGGACGACGGGGCTGCGGCTGCGGACGGGGTTGCGGCTGCGGACGGGTTTGCGGACGCGGGCGGGGGAGCAGACCGGCCGTGCGAGAAGCGGAGCGACATGCGGCGCAGGGTGGACGACCGGCGCGGAGCGGGGCCACCACCTGCCGACGGGCCGAAGGACGCCGAGTAGTTGGCCATGGCCGACTCGACGTCGAAGCCGTCCAGCTCGTCCAGCGTGTGCGCGCGCGACAGCCGGCGCGAGGACCGCGCGGGGCCGCTGCCATTGCCGCCGTCCGCGCTCGCGTCCCCGTCCGAGGACCGGTCGCTCGCGCGGTCCTCGCGGCCGGGATGCGGGCCGCCTGCGGACGCGGACGGGTCTGCAGACGGGTCTGCGGACGGACCCGCGGCCGAGTAGTAAATTACCATGGGCTTGCGGCGGCGGCCGTGGCTGTGGTGGGACGGCGGGAGCGCGGCCGAGGGCGGCGGCGGCGACCGCTTGCTGTGGAACTTGTGCGCGAAGGACCCGAGCAGCGCGGACCCGCCGTCCATGAGGCTGAGGCTGCTGGTGCGGCGCAGGCGGGACCCCGCGGGGGCCGCCGAGTCCGTCATGACGAGCGGATCTGCGGATCTGCGGACGTGTGCGGACGTGTGCGGACGCACGTGGGGATCTGGGGACGCGCGCGCGGGCGGGTAGTTTTCCGAGTGCGGACGGAAACTTTGCGGACGGGACGAACGTCGCGTCAATTTGCAAACTGGCCACTTGGCTCTAAAAAAAGGATGTCCGCTTGCAATGCTACCTTTTTTTAATTTCGATAGATTTGTGTTTTGGTGGAAACGGAGACACATAGCGCGTGAGTTACAGCCGCACTTTCTATTTTTTTTAAATGTATAACATAATGTCGGTTTCAGTGCAAGCCTGGACCGGCTCTTTTTCCTTCAGCGCATCGTCGTGTTCTATTCATTATGACAGGTCGGAACCGGTACACTCCCGGGTTCATCCTGGTCCCTTCTAACGCTCGGTATCACCTCTCGCAGGTCATTTCTCACGCCAACTTCAGTCGAGCGGGACTGACCCCACAACTCATGGCCTCCGTCCGCAAATCCACTACGCTTAAGCTAAAATCGTCATAATCCCACTGCAACGCCACCGCAAACGTGACGCTCGATCTCGTGGCGGCCAGCAGCGTCCCATGACCCGCGGCCGAGGCTTTCCAGTCTCCTGACACGCTGCTTACTTACTCCCCTTCTGGTCGGTCTCTTCAGCTACAAGTAAGATGCTCCATAGCCAACCACAGTCACCAGTGGCCAGCCCACGAGTTGAAGCGCGTCCGCCGATTGGGCCGATAGAATGTGCTTGGAGTATCGGCTAGAGCCTCCAAGACAAGTCAAGTGTAGTGAATCCCATTACACCCAGAGTCTCGCTGACAATAACTTGAGGTCGACACATGCAGAAAGTATACAGCGGGGACGTCCCCCACTCGCCTACAGGTCGAAGGCGAGCTCGCTGATGACGGGGAAGTGGTCCGACAGGTTGAACTGCTCGCGCTTGCGCCACTTCCACGGCGCGGCGCTGCGCAGCGGCAGCACCCAGCTGTCCGCGCGGCTCGGCTGCCGGTGCGTCTTGGAGTACAGCACGTAGTCCAGCAGCTCCAAGCTCCCGTCCGAGCTCAATCCGTCGGCCGCCAGCGCGTTCAGCCGCTTGTCAAAGCTGAACTTGGCCCTGCGCTGGGCCTTCAACAGGCAGTCGGGCTCGGCCTTGGACTCAGACTCAGACTCAGCCACGGCCTTGGCCTCGCGCTCGTGGGTCCGCTTGGCCGCGTCCTCGAGCTGCAGCAGCTCGAGCATCTCGTCGTACTCTCCGGACTGCGTGTTGAGCCAGAAGTCGACGTTCAGGTCGCCCACGAGCAGCACGGCGTCGTTCACCGGGTCGATGGCCAGCGACGCCATGAAGCTCTTGACCATGTCCATCTGAGTCCGGCGCACCGCGCGCGACGCCGCGTCGTTCCAGGCCTGGAAGTGCGTCGCGAACACGTGCACGAGCAGTCCGTCCTTCAGGATCTTGGCGTACAGCACGCCCTTGTCGGCCAGTCGGTCGGCGCCGCAGCTCACGTCCCCGAACAGCTTGATGCGCACGCTCAGGATCGGGTACCGACTCGCCAGTAGCACGCCGCCGTTGATGACCTTGCGCACGTACGTCTTGCCGCCCGGCCCCATGCGCTTGTTGTGGCCCACGGTCGGCGTCGAGAAGTGGTAGCCGCCGGCGTCCGCCAGCCGGTCCAGCAGCACCTTGCGCGACCGGTGGTCGAAGCACTCGGTGAAGACCCAGACGTCGCACTGAGGCAGCACCTCGGCCATGAGCCGCGCGCGCGTGTTCTTGCGAGGAGACACGTCCGTGAACATGCTCACCTTGCGCGGCAGCATCCACACGTTGTACGTGCCCACGCGGAGCGTCACGCGTCGTCGTTGGGCTCGAGCTAGGAGCCGGGTGGACTCGCGAGCGATGCACGCCAGGTCGTCCCCGCTCTCGCGGAGAGGGAGGAGCGTGGCTGGTGGTCGGGCTGGTTGGGCGTTGCTGCTGTTGTAGCCGGTGTAGCTGCTGGCGGAGGCGGTCGAGAGGTACAGACGGCTGTCCTTGTAGTACTCGCCGCGCGGCGCGACCTCGCACGGCTGGCGGGTGAAGGCGGCCATGAGCCCGATAGGCGATCCCCAGCGTAGGAACTCCTCTTCCTCGACAGGAGGGAGTGCAGCGCCTAGCAGCGAGTGCTGGCTGCCGCTGCCGGTAGCGGTCGACGCGCTGCTGGAGCCGCTGGAGCCGAGCACGAGCTGGGTCTGAGACTGATTCTGTAACTGAGCTTGATGCTTGACAGGGAAGAGCGTCGCGGCGTACAGCCGGCCGCTGGCGTGCGCGAACGACATGTTGGGCAGGTGCTTCATGAGTCTGCGCTGGCGTCTGCGGAGCTCCCGGCGGTCTCGTTGGCGGGCCAGCGACTCGTTCAGGTCAGCCACGAACGACAAGTACGACTCGGAGATGGACCGGTAGAACCGCGAGGAGGAGGAGGAGCCTGCCGCCCGTCGAGGTCGAGCAGCTGCCGGAGCGGACGGAGGGGCCAGCAGCGTCCGCCAGCGCGCGCGGTCCGCTCTAGCGGTTAGTGTTGCGGACGTCGGGGCGGAAGCCGGCGGCTGGAGCGGGTCGTCGTCCTGGGAGAAGTTCTGGTCGCGGAGAGACGTCGCGTCGCTGCTGTCGCTGTCCAGCATGGCCAGGTACGGCGACAGGTCGAGGCTGCGGCGCGGCGGCCGCTGGATTGAGTCAGCAGGGTCCGCCGAGGCGTCTGACAGGCCGCTGTGGGTGCTGTGGCGGCGCGAGAGCTCGGCCAGCGCCGGCAGCGGCGAGGAGCGCGGCTCGGGCCGTCCGCGGCGCCTGGCGGCCAGCAGCTTGGCGTCCGCGACCTCGTCCGGCAGCGGCAGCAGCGGGCCCAGCTCCATCCCGAGCCCTGGCCCGGCGGCGGAGGCCGTGGCGTCTGCGGCCTCAACACAGGCGCGCACCTGCTTGTGGAAGTTGAGGTTGATGGGCGGACGGGAGAGCGTGACGGCGCCGCCTCTGGTCCGCGAGGAGAAGCGCAGCGCGCGGCCCGACGCCGCGTGGACCACGACCAGCGGCGTGCCGAAGCGCACGGGCAGTCCGACGGACGAGAAGTCGAGCTGCTGGCCGTCCGGTGCGAGCGCGAACAGCCGGAAGGTGACGGCCACGTGCTGTCCTTGTCCCGAGTGGTGCGGTCGAGTGGCTTGCGGGTCCGCTGGGTCGCCGAGTAGCGAGACGTCCTCGTCCCGGTCCCTGTCGGCGGCGAGTCTATCTGATCCGCGCATCTTGCGGCCGAGCCCGTCCGCCGGGGCTGATGCTGAGTCTGGATCTGATTCTGCGGACTGGTCGCGGTCCGCGTACAGGTCGTCGGAGCAGAGCGCAGCGTAGCGCTTGCGGAAGAGTCCGCGGCGCCAGACGAAGAAGCCGGCGAGCCCCATGAGGCCGCCCGAGGCCGCCGTGGCCAGCGCGAGCGCCGCCAGCTGCGGGTACGACAGGTTGAGCTTGTGCGCGAGCGCGAGCAGCTGCCCGTCGCACAGGAAGCACACGCGGTCGCCGTAGCACACGAACTCGTACTCGTCCGTCGCGGGCACTGCCGCAGGCGTAGTGTACCGTCCGCAAGGTTAGTTCACGCGGTCGCTCGCGGACGGAGTCGTCCCCGGAATCAGACGACGGGCCACGTACACTGGGGTTTCTGAGGCGCGGGCGCCGGCGCGGCCGACTGGACCGGCGGCCGCGTGGACGGCAAGAGCGCCGCGTCGTCCGAGGCGGCGCGGGCGAGCGCGCCGCGGCGGGTCCGCGCGCGCCGCACGTCCGGCATCGTAGGGGTCGTTTCGCGCGGCGAAAGGGTCGAGCTGTGGCCGCCGCGGCGGTCGTCACGTCCCGCCAGGCGCCGCGGACGCCGCGCCGGTGGGCTGGCTGGCCTGGGAATCGCCTGCGGGGCCTGCGCGCGGCCCGGTCTCGGTCGCTCGTGCCTCGTGAGCCCTGGAATGGCAAATCCGCTCTGCGGACTCCTCCCTCGTTCATTCTCGCGGCCCGGCTTGGCTTAGCATACTGAGCGCCAGTTTGATCGACGGACGCGAGGATTACTCTCCACTTTGCAAAAACACACACTCTCCTTGCACCCGTTCGCATAAATTTACGGCGGTGGTTTCGACTCTGAAATGTGCAGAAAAAAAGAAAAAAATCGAATTGCGTGCACGAAAAGCGGAGCGGGTTGGAACGCGTGGGCTGTCTAATTTGATATTCCACGCGCATCCCGCTCGCGACATTGCCCGAACATCTTGGAAAATGTAAGTGGAGAGAGTCCCACGGGGGCGTGCGGCGCGTGTTGGACACTCGGTCTGACAACCGTAAGACTTGATATCCACCCACACCTGGTGGTGCAGAGTGGTGAGAAAAATCATGTTTCGATTGTTTTCGCCGCGATTGGAAGAGATTCGGAACAAACGGTACCGCGCGGTCAGTTGCGCAGACGACGAAGGTGGTAAGGCACTCCGTTCCTCTTGGCGTTTGTATGTTTCTTCAGGATGCGATCCGAGCTGGCAGAGCCAACAAAATGGGAGAGCAACATGGAGCTCCTCCTCCTCCTGAAGGCCACAGATTCGATGCCCCCCAAAAATGAGCGGTCTGATACGACTGAGATGGCCCGAGTGCGAACACAATGAGCGCGCGTGTTTCTTGCTAATTTGGCGGGCGGACCACAGCACTGAGGAGTCTTTGCGCCGCAAAAGTATAGACAAGCGAGCCGATTTGCGGGTTTCTTTTGCCGAGCCGTCATCATCATCCAGATGTGACCGCGGCTCTGTTTTCGTTTTGTCTTGGCGTTTGTAAGGACATGCCCATCTGACATGGGCAAAACCAGACGAACAATCTCGACTTTCTATTCTAATATACCATTCATCGAGAAGTAAGTGTTTAGACAGTGAAACGCACATAGCCATTTGTGACCCGTTCATATAAAAATAGACCATACTTTGCTCAATACAGTACGAGTTTTGAACGTTTTGATTGCAATACCCGATACGTTCCCATAACTAATGTGGTCACTTTGCATTCCCTTTTTTTTTCCTCTCCATTTTGGCGCATTCCTGCGGCATCCACGCACGACGCGGTGCCGCCACCTTCCTCTCCTTCATCTCCTTCGTCGGCGATGCCTTTCACCGGCTTCCTTTCACCGCATGGCGGTCGGCGGCGTCCGCGCTCGAGCTCTGTCGAACAGCTCGCCGTGGAAATGCCTCCGGAAATCTCGCCCCCTCTTTCAAATGGAAAGTACAACCACGCAAACGCCCTCGGCGATTACGGCCTCCAATGTGCGATATGAAAATGTAATGCTTGCCGCCACCTCGAGTGACCGACCACCAAACCATGACCAGCGACGATTTGCATGGATCCCTCCTTCTCTAGCCTGGCCGCGGGTGTATCCTCGCCGAGGATTCCTCGGCCGGCCGGAACCCGCTCGCTCGCTGGCCGCTTCGCAGTCAATTCTGCATCCAAAGCCGACTTCCAGCCGTCGCGGGGATGCGCCGACTCGAGAGGTGGCTTCAAAGTGCACATTCCCCCGGGACGTGTATCCGCGTCCAGCATGGCGCGATCTTGTCCGTCCGTGCGCTTCAAGGAGAGGCCACGGCCGACGACACTGCAGGCTACCTGTCGTCCGTTGATCGCCCAGGACGCGAATGAAATGCGTCTTCCTGCTCGAGTCCTGCTCGAGTCCTGCTCGAGGTCTCGGCAGGAGGCGGTACATGTCGACCTGCCAACAGGTGGGGGAGGGAGTGCCGCACCCATGGCGCGCGGCAAGTCGCGCAGCACCAAGGCGGCGGTCGAGGAGGCTCGAGGCCGGCGAGCCCATCGAGCACGTCGCCGCCACCTCCTCGGTGCACGTGCGGACCATCCGCAAGTACCAAGCAGCAGCAGGGCGATGGCGATGGCGACGTCGGACCCGATACGACTGTCGGCTTGGACCCGGCGGCTATTGGCGCTCCATCTAGCGGCCCGGCTCCTGCTCGCCGCGGCCGCAAGTCCGTGCTGGGCCCGGCGTCCGAGCTCGAGGTGCTGGAGGTGCTGGAGAACCTGCTGCAGCTGGCGGGGCAAGGCGCCAAAGCGACGAGCGAGCAGGTGCTGCAGCTCGCGAACGACAAGGCGCTGCAGATCCACGGAGAGAACAGCACGCGGCCCGCGCTCACGCTCAGCTGGCTGCGCCGCTTCAAGGAGCACCACCCGGTGCTCTTCTCGGACCGCGCGCGTCAGAAGCGCGGCCGCGAGGAGGAGGAGCTCGACGTGGCCGCCGGTGGTACGTACTCCCGGAGCCACGACCGGAGCTGGAGGCGTCTCGGCGCCTCGTGTGGTGCGTCCGCGGCCCAGTGAAGCCGTCCAGTCGCCACTGGCGGCCGCTGCCGTCCACACGGCGGCGTCGGCGGCCAACAACGGACGCGAGTGCAGCGGGTGCTCCACAAAGTGGCTGTCGAACATCCATGAGTCGTTCTGGAACTTGCTCGTGTAGTTGCGCGTCCAGTCTGGCAGGATGACCACGCAGCGCTGGTCCGCGCGCAGCGTCGCGGCCGTGCAGCAGCCCTTGCTCTCGAATCAGGCGGCGAGCCATCACGAATGACTCCTGGTCGCTCGTCTCCTCCCAGCGGTCCACGAGCGCGCGGTCCAGCACGTCCGGCACGAAGTCGTAGCCGATGCCCTCCACCTTGTACGGCCGCAGCCGGTTCTTGTCGTTCGCCAAGTCCGGCAGCGCCAGGATCGAGCCCACCGGGTCCACGCCGACCACGATCACGTCCGGGCACCTCTCCTTGCGCTTCTTGGCGATGCCAGAGATGGTCCCGCCCGCGCCGACCCTGCCGCCATCCCACCATAATCGACACCCGTTCATCAACTCCGCCTAGAGTCGCAACAACAGCAGCAGTAGGTAGAGCACGCACCCCATGACGACCATGTAGTCCCACGCGGCCTCGGTCGGCGTGCGGATGCTCTCATCGCCCAGCGCCATGAGCACGTTGACCTTCTCCTGGCTCATCTTCTCTGCAGTGGCCGTTCAGTTCTCCATCGTTGGTCCTCCCCATACCGAGAGGGAGAGCGAGAGAGAAGGAGACCCACCAGGCTAGCGTGATGATGCAGCGGTCGCCCTTGATGGCGGCCGCGAGCGCTAGTCCGACGCCCGTGTTGCCCGACGTGGGCTCGATGAGCGCGTCCCCCGGCCGAATCCGCCCCGCGCGCTCGGCGTCCTCGACCATGCGCTTGGCCACGCGGCCCTTGACCGACCCGACCCGCCGGCGCTGAAGAACTCGCACTAGGCCAGCAGCTCGCACTCGCCACCATGCATGGCGTCTGTCTGGCCGATCGCTTCCTGCGGATTTTACGAGTGTGTATCGCACGCGATTAGGCCGCGTTTTGCAAAATTGAGACGAAATCATATCATGGACTGGTTAAACCCTTTCAATATGTACCTTGTTTTGAGAAAAAGAAAAGTTCCATGCACTCAACTCAGTTTACGTGCTCACCAATTTTAATTATATTATGTATTATTCAAGGTCATTTTACCGTACTTTAGGTTTTGGAACAAAACAATATATAACAAACTCCAATGTATCCGGGATGTTACCATCATTCGCAATCTCGTGATGGAACGTAATTAACCCAAAAAGTAAAAAAAATGGGTCCTTGTATGTTTGATGAGACGAACCAGTTACCCAAGGAAAGTGGGTGGGTAAACGGTTCCTCTCATCAAACATCCAATGACCCACGTGCCTCCCCCTTTTTCACAACCTGGCGATACAAAAAGAAGGTCGGGCCTCCTCCACATTCGCGGCCAAAGAACCGAGCCAAAGCAAGTCGAGCGAGCCACCGCGCGCCGAGACGGCGCTCCTTGTCCGGTCGCCATGAGCGAGAAGCGGCTGTTCATATACCGCAACGAGGCCGGCTCGGAGGGCAAGGTGCGTGCGCGTGCATCGCGCCCGTCGCGGCCTCCATCGCCGCCCTAGAACCCGCACCACCAGCGCTCTCACCTTCTAACCCCGCTCGCTCTCTCTCTCTCGACCAGGTGATGAACCTGCGGCCGCGCGACGGGCTGGCGCGGCTCAAGAAGGCGGCGAGCAAAAAGCTGGGCGTGCGCGCGCGGCGCGTGTTCCTCGCGAGCGGCGCCGAGGTGTCGGGCGTGGACGAGCTGCAGAACAACGACACGCTGTACGTGAGCCAGGGCGAGCCGTTCTACAAGGCGCTGGGCCCCGCGAGCGGCCAGGAGACGCTGCACCTGTCGGTGCTCGGCTCGGGCGGCGTGGGCAAGAGCGCGCTCACGTTGCGCTTCGTGCGCGACTACTTCGTCAAGGACTGGGACCCGACGATCGAGGACGCCTACCGCAAGGCGCTCACGGTCGACGACGGCCTCTGCATGCTCGAGATCCTCGACACGGCCGGCCAAGACGTACGTGCCATGCATTCACACCCTGCAGATGCATATAGTACTAGTATTTGTGTGGATACTAGTATTTTGCGCGCGGGCGAGGAGGAGGGGTCCATGACTGACGCGTTCTGTTATTTCTCTTATGATCTCGGTTGTTGGCAGGACTTTGAGTCGCTGCGCGGGCAGTGGATGATGGACAAGGACGGATACGTGTTCGTGTACAGCATGGACTCGCGCATCTCGCTCCACGTACGCCCCGACGCCTCGACCTCCAATGCGGCCGAGCTCGAGGCCTGACTGACTGACCCGCTGTCAATGTCTTGGCGTTTGGATGTCCGTGTGGAGGAGAGCAGGAGCTGCAGCCGTTCTTCGACCTGCACCTGCAGATCAACGAGAGCCGGCGGCCGCTGCCGCCCATCGTGCTGGTCGCCAACAAGAAGGACGTGGTGGACGCGGACCCGAGCAAGTGCCAGGTGAGCACGGAGGAGGGCCGCCGGATAGCGCACTCGTACAACGCGCGCTACATCGAGACGAGCGCGCTGACGGGCGCCAACGTGACGGCCGTCTTCGAGAACTTTGTGCGCGAGGTGCGCCGGAAGCGCGTGCCCAAGCCCAAGAAGTCGTCCTTCTGCAGCCTCCTATGAGGCCTGAATGGCCGGCTACAAGGCTCCCAGGAGGACGAGGAGGAGGCCAGTCGCTCCAGTGTTTGCTTGCTAGTGTATGGCCGCTTCTCAGCCACAAGGAGAATAACGACACCCCGCGGCCGAGCAGCAGACTGTCTGTCCATAAAGGGTCCCCAGCCACGCGCTTATAGACGCCGAGCTGTTTCCGTGGCGCCGGCAGCTCCACAACTGCAGCTATTTGCGTCCTCCACCGCTTGCGGTCCGAGTCGTTCTCGAAACGCGCCAGCAGAACCCCAACACAACACTTCGACAACCAAATGCGGGCCATGCGGCGCGCTTGTATGTCTGCAGGCGACGGCGCTTGGCGGCTGCTGCTCCCTTGGCTCATCGCTCTCACCGCGCTCGCCTGCCTGGTCTGGACGGTCGGCATCATCCTGCTCACCATCGCGCCGATCGCGACCGTCAACTGGGTCATGCACACCGAGCGGTTCGACAGCGGCGCCTTCTGGCCGCTTGCCAGCCTCCCAAAGTACCTGCAGGTGCTCAGCGTCGTCGGCCTCGCAGTGCTCGCGCTCGGGTACGTCTCCGTCGTGGTTCGCGTGCTCTACAACTCGTCGAGCAAGTGGAACCGCGTGGCTCCGTGGGGCTCGCGGCTCCAATCCGTCAGCACGCGCGTCGTGTCGTTCAAGGCGTCCACGGGCCGCTTGGGCTCGCACATCCGCTCCAGAGACTCGACCTTCCTGGCCAAAATCGTCGACAAGAGCAGCCGCACGCGCAAGGCGATCGTACGTCCCTGCTTCCCACCTTAGAGAGCCGTGACCAACCTCCCACTGACTGTGCCTCACTCATGACAGAACCTGGCGCTCAAGTTCGTCGACTTCGGCTTCCAGGGCGTGCTGCTCTATCAGATCCTCGAGTCCGGACTGCCCGTGCGCTTAGTCTACGCCTTCGTCGTCATCCTCGCGGGCAACGCGCTCGTCTGCGCGCTCATCGTCGGCCTCGCTCGTCGCCGCGCCGGCCTCTTGACCTTCATCGCCGACACGTAGTGCGTCTCTGTCCATCCCCAGTCCAGTTGGCACTTCCCAGGCGGCTCTAACCGCTCTCCACAATGCCCCCGACAGCTTCGACTTTGCCATCGTACAGCTCTTCCCGATGCTCGTGCTCGCCTTCAGCGTCGCGAGCTTCACGTTCGACCGCCGGCTGCTCGCCATCAACCAGCAGGTCTTCACCCCTGGAGCCTACGAGTCGAACGCGAGCGTGCTGGCCGACCCGGTGCAGCGCGCAGTCGTCATGGAGACCATCAGCTGGCTGCGCGTCTACTCGCTCATGAGCCTCTTCGCTCGCCTGGGCTCCAACTTGGTCATGTGCGCGCGGCTGCACGACGCGCTGACGGTGCTCGCGGCGCCAGACACGGCCATCCAGTCGCCGTACCCGGGCAGTCGCCACATCTCGCTCGTCTTCCTGGCCATCGCGGTGGGGGCTATAGTGTCGACTGCAGAGAGCATCCGGACGTCCACAGCGGCGTGTGAACTGCACCCAGAGTGCTCCATCCACGCGTGGCGCTGGACGTCGCTGGACTCGGACGACGACCGCAAGATGTGGCAGTGTCCGTGCCTGACGCTCGTAGATGTGGACCCGGCTCCGCACTCGTGGACAGAGTGGGTGACGCCCAAGGACGCGAGCGAGAACCTGGCGCAACTAGCGGCCACCGGCGACTTGCGGGTCATCCACATCGCCAACCGAGCCATGGACACGCTGCCGGACCAAGTGCGCGGGTGTTCGAGGCTCCGGCAGCTGTACATCCCTTGCTCGAATCTCTGCCTGCAATGCCTCGACGCCTTGCCTTGCTGACCGATTCGCCTTGCTTGGAGTATGCAGGATGCTCTTCTACACGCACACGTCGACGCTGCCGCTGTGGACCAAGGAGCTCACTGCGCTCGAGTACCTGTGCGTCTCTCCTGCTCACATGATGTAGTTGACTCATGAACCGGTGACTAACCCTGCTGGTATACCTACCTGGCAGTCACATGGAGGGCAACGAGTTCGGGAGCCTGGCGTCTCTCCCCGCCGACTTATTCCAGGACATGAGCCTGCTGTCGTTCATCCACATCGCAAACCACGCGGCTCTACGCCGCCTCCCGTCCTTCGACGGCCTCTCGGGCCTCACGTACCTGAAGCTGGCCAAGTTGTTGTTCATCGAGGCTCTGCCGCCCTTCGACGCGCTCTCGAACCTCCAGACGCTGACGCTCGTCGGTTGCTCGTCCGTCCAGACAATCCCCGACATGGCTCCGCTCCGCAGTCTCCAGTCGTTCACGACCTTCGGACGCAACGCGTACTGCTGCAACGGCTTCTGGACGCCGTGCGACTCGACGCACTGGATGTGCAGGTCCAACGCCGTCTGGGGACTGCTGGCCATGCCGTGCCTCGCGCTCAACCGGACGGACGAGCTCATCTCGGACTCGACGCGCGGGTTCCTCGACAAGTTCGCCACTCGCGGCTGCTCCAGCGTCCCGCCGTCGGCCGCAGCGTTCGCGGACGCGACGCCAGCGGCTGCGGCGCTCTGTGGCGGTCAGATGTACAAGGAGTGTCAGATTGGAGGACAGACGGGGATCTGTGCCAGCAGACGCATGATGGCCATCGCGTGTACGCTGGACGGACAGATTGTGGCCATGCGGAGGATGCAGATCCAGCTGGGAGTAGGGGATCGATGCGACCCGGACATCGAGGCCTGGCTCGGCTGTCGGTAGGGGGTAGATGCTTGCGTACTGGTCTTGCTGGATAGCTGCAGGGACAGGGACGGTCGAGAGCGAGTAGGACTGGACGTGTGGAGCTCGAATGGATTCTTCGACTGCTTGGAATGTGTCGTGGTGGTGTGGTCGCTTGCTTTCAAGCTGGCCGAGTTGTTCGCCAGGCTTGGCGCTTCGAAGAGTCGAGCGGCGTCAAAGCTTCACTTGCTTGTCAACGACAAGTTCCCCATGCCGTTACCAAAGCCGGACACGGCTGTCAGTTGCTCCTTTGGCTCATCGCTCTCACCGCGCTCGCCTGCTTGAGGCTGGACGGTCGGCATCATCCTGCTCACCATTGCTCCAATCGTGACCGTCAACTGGGTCACGGACACCGAGCGGTTCGGCAGCGGCGCCTTCTGGCTGCTCACCAGTCTCCTAAAGTACCTGCAGGTGCTCAGCGTCGTCGGGTACTTGTCCGTCGTGGTTCGCGTCGCGTCGACCAATGGAACCGCGTGCATTTGCGTGCTGATGGAGCAGCAGCTGACGCGACGGCGTATTCGGGAGATATGTACATCAGTGCCATGTCGGAGGGCAAGGCGGAATGTGCTACAACCGGCGCATGATGGTCATCGCGTGCGTCGTCGACGACGAGTCCGTCACCATGCGGCGCTTGCAGATCCAACAAGCCGTCGGCGACCGCTGCGACCCGCAGCTAGAGGCCTGGCTTGGACGTCCGCTGGCCTAGCTGTTCGCCTTCCCTATAACTTCAACCACGTCCAGGACCGCCTTTTCAGCCAATAAACCGTCAGTATCACCGACCTCGTCACAGTTTCAACCAATCAAAACTCACCGTAGCTGCTCACAAGGGACTCGATATCCAACTGGTCGAGTCCTCCGCGGTCGAAATGCTGGCGCTCGCTGCTCGCCGCTGCCCCCGCGGGTTCTCCGCGTCCGTCAAGCTGTCGCCGACCCGGTCACTTGTGGCTCTGAAGCCGTCGCCTACCTCCCTCCGTCCGCTCCAGCTTTGTCATCAACGCTGGTCGTCCTCGTCACTCATCGCTCCGCACCTGTTCGACAAGGTCTTGACGCATCAAGCGTCCCCTGCGATCGTGGCCACCAGCGACTCGGCGGGTACACAAGGCTCCACGTACGCTGGACTCGTCCGCGAGGCCTTCCGCTTGCGTGGTGAGATCCAAGCCGCGCTCAAGCCCAGCGACGACCAGCGGCAGCCGCGAGTCGCCTTCCTGGGCGAGCGCGGGCCGTCGTACCTCGCCATCCAATGGGCGATCTGGCTCGCGGGAGGCATCGCCGTGCCGCTGCACCCGGCGCACCCTCAGGACGAGCTCGACTACATCTTGTCCGACTCCGGCGCGTCTCTCCTGGTTGTGAGCCAGTCGTTCACTGCGGAGAGCGACTCGAAGCTTGGCGAGTACATTGAAAAGCTGCCGAAGCGCGTCAACGTCCCGGTGCTTGTTCATCATCACGGATCCGATAGCGACGCGTCCACTCTCGAGTCTGAACACACTGAGGCGCTGCGTGAGTGGGTGGAGTCGCGTGATCATGAGAACGAAGGCGCTAACATGGTCTACACGAGCGGGACGACTGGGAGGCCGAAGGGAGTCGTGACGACACACGCGGCGCTCACGGCGCAGATCCACGACGTCGTGTCGGCCTGGGAAATGAGCGCACGCGACCACCTGGTGCACTTCCTGCCGCTGCACCACGTCCACGGCATCCTCAACAACCTGCTGTGCGTGCTGTACGCCGGCGGGTCGGTCGAGTTCCTGCCGTCGGCGAGCGCGGACGTCATCTGGAAGAAGCTCGGCAGCGGTCCATCGTCTGCTTCTTCTTCGCCGTCGCCGTCGTCGTCGTCGTCTTCGTCGTCGTCAGTTCGACCCGTGACCATGTTCATGGCCGTGCCGACCGTGTACATGAAGCTGCTGGAGGCGCTGGACGAGATGGAGACGCGCGCGGCCGAGTCGCGGGACGTGAAGCTGCTCGCGGACGTCGAAGCAGGGCTGGCTGGCGCTCGACGACTGCGCGTGGCCATCAGCGGGTCCATGGCGTGTCCCGTGTCCATCTTGAGCCGGTGGGAGGCGCGCACGGGTCTGCGGCTGCTCGAGCGCTACGGCATGACGGAGCTCGGCATGGTGCTGACGAACCCGCTGCACGGCGAGCGCCACGTGGGGTACGTGGGCGACGCGTTCCCGAGCGTGTCGATGCGCGTGGTGGACCCCGAGACGGAGACGGAGGTGCCGCGCGAGTCGGAGCGCGAGGGCGAGCTGCGCGTCAAGGGCCCGACCGTCTTCCGCGAGTACTGGGGCCGTCCGGAGGCGACGGCCAAGGAGTTCGACGCCCTCGGCTGGTTCAAGACGGGCGACATCGTGCAGTACAGCGCCGAGCGGCGCAGCTTCCGCATCCGCGGCCGCGCGAGCGCCGACATCCTCAAGAGCGCGGGCTACAAGATCTCGGCGCTGGACGTGGAGCGCGCGCTGCTGGGGCACCCGGAGGTGGCCGAGTGCGCCGTCTTCGGGCTGCCGGACGAGACGTGGGGCCAGGTCGTGTCGGCGGTCGTTCGGGTGAAGGGCGATGCCGACAGCGTCACGGCCGACGCGTTCTCCCCGCCGCTGGGTGACTTCATGGGCCAGCACTTGGCTAATTACCGCGTGCCGAGGAAGTACTTCTTCGTGAACGAGATCCCGAAGAACGCCATGGGCAAGGTCAACAAGAAGCAGCTCGCCGCCTTCTTCGC
>JAADXY010000747.1:0-15331 GCA_023338065.1 Phytopythium montanum
AGGCCGCCACCGTCCAGATCACGGCGTCCGTCTCGTCCTGCTCGACTGCGGGCGCCGCACTCACGACCATCCACGACGGTATCCAGGCCTGTGTCATCACCGGTAAGTCTCCTTACTTCACTATCACTCCCCTATAGTACTGGCCCTGACTGTAGTCTTGATGCTATCATAGACGCCATGTTCACCTCACTATACCCGGACGCGTCCGGCAGTGGCAGCTTCGCGAGTTCCTCCTCTTCCGCCTCAGCCTCAAGCTCGTCTTCACCTGCTCCAACTAGCGACAGCTCGACCAGCTCCTCTACTACTACGTCATCATCTTCATCTAAGGCTGGAGTGTATGGCGGTATCTCCGCTGGGATCCTCCTCGTCCTCCTCGTCCTCGTGCTCGGCTTCTTTCTGTACCGACGACGCCAATCCCGGCGTCTCAAGGCCACGACAAGCACCAACAACGCCTCAGTAACGTACGGAATCCCTCCATCCACCGACAGCAAGCCCACTTCTTCACAACCCGAGTCCTCAACCGTTCTGGAAAGCTCTGGATTCCTCGCCAACGACGTACGTCTCGACGCCTCCCTCATCCCGTTCCGACTACCAGTGGACGAGCTCCTAGTGAGTCGAGAACTGGCGCGAGGCAGCTTCGGAGTCGTCTCTCTGGCCACAATGAGGCACGACAAGCGGCTCGTGGTCGTCAAGCGGCTCCGAGACGGGAGTAGCGGGCATACGGACGCTCTACGGCGCTTCATGGGCGAGATCCAGCTCTGTTCGAGGCTCCAACACCCCAAGATCGTGCGCTTCATCGGCGTGGCGTGGACAACACTCCTGGATCTATCGCTAGTGCTCGAGTTCATGCCCCAAGGAGACTTATCAGGACTTCTCAAGAAGATCCAGAGCACTGGGGGGGACCTGCAGCATACTGAGAGCAAGACAAGCTTCTCGTGGCTGGACAAGAACTCCACGCCTCGCTCCAAGGTCGCCATTGCTCTGGATATTACCGAGGCGGTCGTCTACCTGCACTCGTTCTCGTCTCCAGTCATCCACCGGGATATCAAGGCCAAGAACGTGCTGCTGTCCAGTACATTCGAGGCCAAGCTGTCCGACTTTGGCGTCTCCCGAGAGCGCCACAAGCCCGGGGTCGACGACGGCAGCGGGTATAGCGAGAGTACGATGACTGGCGGCATGGGGACGACGGCGTGGATCGCGCCAGAGGTGCTCCAAGGCGACCGGTACTCGGAGAAAGCGGACCTGTTCTCGCTCGGCATTGTCCTGGCTGAGCTCGACACGTGCGGACACCCATACAACAATGTATACAACGACAGAGAGCAGCAGCAGCTCACAGACGCCAAGATCGCGCTGCTCGTGAGCTCGGACGCGCTCAAGCCGTCGCTATCGCCCGAGTGTCCGCCTGGTATACGCGATCTACTGCTCCGGTGTGTAGCCTTCGACCCTCGAGAGCGACCCAGCGCCGTGGAGCTCCACTACGCACTACGTAAGCTGCAAGCTGCGGCCTCTAGCCACCACTAAGACCCGCGGATAAGACCACGAAGAGCTCACTATACACTCGAGTATACACTCTCACTACCTTCAAGCTCCAACTGCACTCGTCGCCTGGGACTCGCTCGAGGCGTTCGAGGCCTGGATGACCTTGGAGGCGGCGTCTGCTAGCCGCATGAGCCGCCAATACTGACTTCGAGTCATCTCCCTGGGCTTGGCGTCCAGACAGCACAGCGCGCCGACTACTATACCATCCCGTCCGCGTACAGGGAAGCCGGCGTAGAACCTCATGCCGCTCTGGACGACCGGGTCGATGCTGAAGAAGCGCACGTCGGCCTCTGGATGGTGCACAAGCAGCGGCTTGTTGTCCATGACGAAGTGCTGGCAGAACGTCTGCTCTCTCGGCAGGTTGCAGCCGACGTCCCAGCTCTCGCGCGCGTTGGCCGCTAGTATACGCACCGTTTCCCGCTCCACGAGCGTCACGATGCCGTGCGGACACGCCATTTCCGCCGCTGCTAGCGCACAAATGGCGTCCAGCTCGCCCAAGTTGCTCAATAAGTCGACGTCGAGCTCGGCGATGGCTTCTAGTCGCTGGTCTTCGTTGTCAGGGACCGGATAACTCACCGAGTCGAGCTTGGAGGTCGATCGAGGCGTCAGGAGAGCGTAGGCTCGCTCCGTAACGCCTGCGAGCTCACAGGCCGCCACGTCTTGAGGGTACGCGCTCACGTCCAGCGCCTTGTGGATGAGAGCGGACAGGTCGACTCGCGCCTGATGGACGCGGTCGACAGATTGTTGGACCGCTAGTGACGTCTCTTGCAGCGAGTTCTTGGCTCTGGAGGCAGTAGAAGGAGCTGGGACGTCCAGTAAGTACCCGAGCACCGTCATCGCCGCCGCTTTACGGCCGGAAGAGCTCTCGTGGCTCGTCATCTCGGCTGTGAGTTCGTCCAGTAGCAGTCGAGTGGATCCAGAGCTTGTGCTGGACGCCGTCGACCCGCTCGAAGCAGTCGATGCCAGGGAGGTGGAGGACGCGGACGATTCCAGGCGCGTGCTGGTTGACTTGAAGCTTGTATGGGACGCGGAGGTCTCCTCGCTGAGGGCCGACATGGACACCGAGGTCGAGTACCGGAGGCTGAGCGACTGATGGGATCCCGACCGGCTCGGAGGCGGTTGATGGTCCGGCAGTATACCCGGTTCAAGTGCGTCCAGGTCGTCGGATGGCTCGAGCTGCGAGTAGTCGCAGGCGTTGACGCCTTCAAGGCACCGCCGACAGACGATGATGGTCGCCATGCGGCCGTTGCACATCTCGAGGCTCTCGCGGAGGCTGCAGGGCTCGCAGACATAGAAGCCGCAGAGGTAGCAGCGCGTCTTGCTGCTCACGAGCGCCAGGAATCGCTTGGTGCAGCACGTGCAGCGTGTGTTGGCGGCTGTGAAGGCCGAGAGGTCCGCGCGGATCTGAACGCCGAGTCTCCGGCGTCGAACGAGCTCTGGGAGCTTCTGGACGCCGCCAGCCAGCATGTGAAGCCGGGATTGAGCTCTTCGGCCCGAGACCTCGCCGTCTTCGTCCATACGACCGTAGAAGTGGACGCGGACGGTGGTCTTCTCGTCCTCGATAGTGTGGACGAAGTAGGCGGTCGTGAGGTTGTGTAGCTGGCGGACTCTGGACGCCGGGAGGCGGTTCTTGAGCTCCATACCCGGAGGCAGCGAGCTCATGGAGAGCGTGAAGCCTTGGGCGTCGGCGTCGGCGCTTAGAAGCTCGAGGAAACACCACTGGTCGTTGCGTCCGAGCACCTCGGAAGCCACCAAGCTGCTCGTCTTGACGGCCGCTAGAGGCACTGGCCAGGCTCCTTGGCCGGCGGTTGACTGCTGTGGAGCTACGGACCGCTCGAGGGAGCCGAAGATGAACTGGTCGCCGTATAGCGCGCGCATCTTGGCCTCGAACGCCTTCTCATTGGCGGAGTGCAGCACCGCAGCGACTTCTTCGGGGCTTGCGGCCACATCTCCGGAGCACAAGACTTCGAGTCGGTGGCTCTTGGTGTGGCGGCGGGTGGTGGGCGGCGAAGGGGACGGAGAGCGACGCCTGTGCAGCGAAAACCCGCGGTCCGCGCGGCCCACGCGCTTCCACTGGAGCTGAGTGAGCGTACGGAGGTCGAGCGACGCGCGGACGGCGAGGGCCTGCGCTAGGAGCGCGGCGTCGGGTGGCGGAGCGGGCGGTGGGGCTGTCGGGAGGCTCGGAGGCGGCTGGAGCATGGTGGTCGGTCTCACTTGGTGGTCCAGTGTGGAGTTCGCAAGTGCTACGCGGACGCGTCTTGGTCTGTGGTCGACCTTGAAGCCGCAACTTGAAGGGCAGATGAGAACTGCATGTTTTTGTTGTCTCTTTAAAGTTTATGCGATATGAAATGCGTGAAAGGAACGTTTAGAGAGAACGGACGTGGGTAGGTGTCATAAGTTATATTGTCTGGAATGTTCGAAAAAATATGGAAAAAGGAGCCACCTCCTGACGACGACAACGGCAGATGTACCTGTGTCAATCTATTTCCAGCAGTGAGTGGTGTCAGTCTTCTTCGCGTAATGCACCGGATCAACCTCTCAAAGTCGCTTCGTACGCTCCTTTAATATATACATCCCCGAATGATTTTAACATTGATTTTCCATATTTTTTGTCCCCCTTCATAATTCCTCTCGTAAATAGCCTGAACACCTCTGCCTCGTCAGACATGGACGGCGCTGCGTGTCCGGCCATCAACCCCCGCGGCTGCCGCTGCCGCCGCTGCGACGCTCGAGCGCAGCGCCAGCGAGCCGTGCGAGCCGTGTCTCTTGGCGGCCAGCAGCTGTAGGTGCGCGTACTCGCCGCCCCGCATGGACTCCTTGCAGCGGTGGCACACGCACAGCTCGGCCGCGTACCGGTTGTAGATGACGAGCTGCTCGCGCCGGCAGCAGTCGGCGCAGGCCGCGTAAAAGCACAGCTGGCACTGCCGCTGGCGGCCCGCGAGCCTCGCGGCCAGCCGCAGCCTCGACGTGCACGAGATGCAGTGCGAGTTGCCGTGGCTCTTGTCCGTTAGCGCGGCGGCGGGCCTCGATGTCGCCGCAGCGACCGCGTCCAGGCGACTCAGCCCCTTGCCGAGCTGCAGCAGCCGCGCCATCGTCGTCTTGCGCGACGCCGAGCGCGTCACCCGACCGGTCGCCACGTGCGGGTCGATGCGCGCGCGGAAGACGACGCGCAGCGGGAGGCTGGGCGCCGCCTGCTCGACCGACAGCCAGCCCGAGACCGGCAGCAGCTCGTCCACATACCCCGGCCGCGCCTTGCCTAGCGAGATGGCGGCCGCGTCTACCGACGAGAACTCGAGCGTGAACCCTCGCGGCGTGCGCCGGAACTGCTCCACGAGACACCACTGCTCGTTGCGGACGCCCACGAGCGGGAGCGACAGCGCCAGCGGAGACCGCGGCTTGGCGAACGCGCACGTCTTGACCGACACTTGGGTGGCTGATGTAGCAGATCCGTCGGCTGCGGACCGGCTAAGGCGGTCCGGGAACGCCACGACGTGCACGAGCGACCCGTAGATGAACTGCGACGCGTACAGCGCCTTCATGCGCGCGTTGTAGTCGCTCTCGTTGGTGGACCGGAAGGCCGCGGCCAGCTTGTCCACCGCTGCGTCGACCGTCCCGGTCGCCACCACTTCTTCGTAGCAGCAGTCGTCGTCCCCCTCCCCCTCTACGGAGCTGCTGCTGCCTTCACCGCCTCCGCCTCCACCTCCGCCACCTCGACGCACGCGGGTCGAGCTGCAGCGCCGCGAGTAGACGGAGAAGCCCCGCTGGTTGCACTGCCACTTCCAGCAGCCGGCCGCCAAGTCGGCGCTCTCGAGCCGCTCCCGCCGTGCTCGGACGCGCTGCAGCCGCCGGACGAGCTCCGCGTCGTCCACTTGGACCCATCGAGACGCCAGCGACGGGAGCGAGGCCGTCGACGCGGCGGTCGGCGGACCAGCCCCGCGCCGCGTCGCCGGGAGCTGCGGCAGGTTTCTCGACCGCGGGAATGCCATCTCCATCCTCAAACTCCCGCGCTTGGACCCCCAAGGTGGCGATTTCGGCCGGCAGTTTACCGATGGCTTTCGACGACTTGTCCGTGCTGAAGCCAAGCCAAGAGTGAGACGACGGACGCGAGGCCCCCGCGGTCCCTCGAGACGTTGCGGACGGACTCGCAAAGCCAAAGCGCGCGTGTCGGCCCACCCGCAGAGGCCGTTCGAAATGACCGGACCATTCCGCGCGTTGCCGTCCATGGAACGCGAGTTGCTCGCCTGCGTTCAGTCCGCAGCGTTTCGGTCCGCTCGTCACCTTGCGCGGTCCGTCATGTGCGCGCCGGACCGATCCGCACGCGGCGGCAAAACGCCGCGCAACCCTCGGAACCACTTGATGCCTGAGAGAAATGAGCCGCCGCTTGCTCCCTCCACTTGCTCCACGCGAACGCGCTGGCGCCGCCTGCGGCCGTTGGTCAAGGGACGGCAAGACGGGCCGCACTCCCCTTCCTTCCCTGCCAGCCCCTTACCACTCGTCGCCTGTCCTCGGAAGGAGGACGGCGGCCGTCCGCACCCATGCGAACACGAACGCGGCCGCTCAGGCCAAGCCGCTGCGGACTCGTCCGGCGCCCGCATCACCAGCTTAGGCGTCCGCTTTCGCGCAGACGACCCCGCACTTTTGGCCATCCGCATCCGCATCCGCATATTCGAAACTATTTGCGGGCTTCAACTTCAAAATTTCCACCTTTTTTTTCCGTCACATTTCGCAAGTGTCATAAATACCTTGGGCCGCATACGGCCCAAGGGGCTGGCAGGCTAGGCTAGCTGTGGCCGCTGTGGTCCTCTCCGGAGCTCGTGAGCTCGAGCGTGGGCACGAACGGCGGGTCGGACAGCGCGCGGCGCCGGTGGCGGTCCGCCTCGCGCCCCTCGCGCCCGCCGTCCCGCCCCCACCCAGCCCGCGTGGACGCCGTCGAGATGGCCCACATGGCGGGCGAGGCCGGCGACGACCCGCGCTCTCTGTGGTCCCTGAGATCCGCGAACGCCGCGTCCCCGGCGTCCGGCGCGTCCACGCACTCCCTGCAGCGCCGGCAGACGAGCAGCGGCGCCACGTACCGGTTGTAGATGGCCACCTGGCCCAGCGAGCAGCACGAGTCGGCCGCGCACACGCTGTAGGCGCACAGGTCGCAGCGCCGCCAGGGCCGACGGAAGACGCCCACGAGGCTGCGCGTGCACGCGACGCAGCGCCAGTTGCGGTGGCCCGCGCGCTGCCGGCGGTCCGCCGCGGTCGTCCCCATCCCCATCCCCATCCCCATCCCGGGGGTCCCGACGCCGACGCCGACGCCGACGCCGACCCCGGTCCCCGGCCCCTTGTAGCTGCTGGCGCGACCGCGAGGTCCGTCCGCTGCGGCCGAGGCGGCCGGTCCGCGGAAGGCGGCGCGGACTACGTCGCCCAGCCGCGTGACCGCCTCGGCCGCGCGCGCCATCCACTTGGCCGCGCGCCGGGTCGAGCACCCGCCGCCGTCCGCGCCGTGGAACGTCACGCGGAACGTGACCCGCACGCGGTCGTCCCCACTGCCCCGGCCCGCGACCCGCTCAGCCACGAGCCAGGCCGTGAACGGGTGCAGCTCGGCCACGCACTCGGCCGGGGCGACGCCCGCGCGCAGCTCGCGCGCCGGCAGCGACGCGTAGCGCACGACGAAGCCGCTGTCCGTCGGCTCGAAGAACTCGGCGACGCACAGCTGGTCGTTGCGCACCGCCGCGTCCGCGCCGGGTCGCCCGCCCATCCACGCGGGCAGCAGGGACGCGAGCCGCGAGTGCGCGAACGTGGCGGACCGCACGGCCAGCTGCGCGTCCGCGTGCGTGGACGGCAGCAGCGCGCGCCGGTCGCGGCCCGCCACGAGGCGCAGCAGCGACCCGTAGATGGCCCTGGACGCGCCGAAGGCCCCGCGCAGCAGCGCGTTCATCTCGCTCTCGCCCGGCGCGCGCAGCAGCCGCGCGAGCTGCTCCACGGCCACCGGCAGCGTCCCCGCGGCGACCGTGGCGAGCACGGGCGGCCCGCCGGCCCCCCACGTGTCCCAGCGCCGGGAGAGCACGCAGAAGCCCGCGCGGCGCCGCTGCAGCGTCCACCCGCCGCGCCGCCGCCGCGCGGACGCGGAGAGCGCGTCGCCCGACGTGAACTCGCGCGTCACTTGGATGCGCAGCAGGCGGCGCAGCAGCTCGCGGTCGGACGGGGCCACGGCGCGCGCGCGCAGCGGGCCGGACGGGAGGAGCGCCGGGTCGTCGCTGGGCCGCCGCGCGGACGAGAGGCTCGCGCGCTCGTGCGTCCGCACCATGGGGATGGGGCCCGGTGGGGCCGTCCGCGGATGCGGATGCCGGATGCCGGATGCCGGATGCCGGATGCGGACGCGGCCCGGGATTTGGAGGACGAAAAAACGCAAGTGGGCCGCAAATGCGCGCGCGTGAGTGGCTGGCTGGCGGATTGGACCGGGACCGGGTCCGGGTCCGGGACCGGCTGGGGAGGTGGCTTCAAGGTACGATACGTAGCGCGGACGTCATGCACTGCGCGTAGAGGCCGTCGTGGCTGTAATGTACGAGTGGCCACCGTCGAGGTGGGTTGAGCGCCCCATGTGGTGGTGAAAATGGAACCCGCGGGCCGCGTCCGCGCTCTCGTCCGCGCTCTCGTCCGCGGCGTTCTGTTGTTCGGAGGGACCGGCCGCATAATGTTGAAGCGGGGCTGGTAAACCCTATATGGTGGTACTATTGATCGAGGGGTGACATAAGTGCTTGGTGTAATGATGCGGAAATTGACGGGGGGATGCCTGAATAGACCCAACTGTTGGGATATCCGGCCCGTTGAAGTGGCGAGCCAAAAGCCGGGCGGCCTCTCGTCGCCTTACTGGAGCCAAGTGAACGCGGCCTCCCGGACGAGTTGAAGCGGCGACTTGGCCCCACTATGGCGCGTGCGCAGCCATCCCTGGTGGCGTGAAAAGTCCCGAGTCTGCCGCCCCCGCCCGTCCGCACCCGGCTGGTCCAGTGTGGCGACCGTAGTACATACAAGTGCGGACGGCCCACGCCCTGCGGAAATATTCGCTCGGCTTCCTTTCCGGCTGGACGGTGTCGCCAGCCACTCGGGCCGCCCCGACCTCGTATCCCGTGGGCCGACCCATGGCTCGATCCGGAGCGGACAGTCTGTGGCCGCAGCCTCCGTCTGCGGCAACCTCTACGTGGATGGATGGATGGATGGATCCCCCACGTAGTTTACCGACCATAGGAGTGCGTCCGCAAAGATACGGCGGGTCTCAAGTCTGAAGGAAGCCTTTGCCACTGGCTGCGGCCGGCTCGTTCGGGTCGCCCCCAAGACCGCGAGCGTTCAGTCGTCCCCTTCAAAACCGACTGGCGGTCGATCGGCGGTCCGCACGCCGTTCGTTCGCCGCGCGTTCCCGGCCCGTGGTCCGTAAAGGCGAGGGCAGGCGGGGATAAAGTTGTAATTTGCCCTCCCCAGGAAGGTGTCACTGAAGTGGTTACAAAATAGTATGTGTACCACACCTAATTGGTGTGTCAACCACAGGGGAGTATTTTACGAATGAGCATAAACACCGAAAATATACATGCAGTTTTTTCGATAATAGTTTCGGTGGCCTGGCCATCCGAAAATATAGTTTTCGTCTCACTTGATTTAACTAAAGCATAATACCTTGCAGATGACGCACTCCGTAAGCTTTCCGCCGAGAGCATCAGCCAATCACATGTGAGGTTGAACCCAACCCCACCCTACCCGTTCTCGGCTCAGCCAATCGCGCGAGGGCAAAAGATATCAGGTTTGGGGGCCTCACACGATTGGCTGAGGTTTTCATTTTTTTGATTGGATAAAAAGAGTTTTTTTATTTGAATTGATCCGATTGGCTGAAATAGCGCGCTAAGTTTAGCATACGTCATCAGCGTACGCAATCCAAGTTGAAGTTTACGGCAACGCGGTCCTTACCTTACCTTACGTTACGTTCCCCCCCCCCAGCCCCCGGGTCCACACGCAGCGCGCTCGAGTACTCCCTGACCTCGCTGCTGTCCGCGCACCTGCGGCACACGTGCAGCCGCTCCCTGGCCGCGAGTCGCTGCAGCGAGCAGCAGCTGTCGCACACGAGGTACGCGCACAGCTCGCAGCGCCGCCAGGGCGTCGACTGGAACAGCGTGAAGAGCGCGCGCGTGCACACGATGCAGTGCGAGTTGCGCGGCTGCCCGGCCGCTGCAGCGGCTGCGGAGCCCCCGCCGATGGCCGGAGCCGGCTGCGGGGCCATCCCGAGCCGGCCGTGGCGCTTGGCAGCGTCCAGCAGGCCCTCCAGCCGCGCGGCCGCCCCCTTGACCAGCAGCGCCATGCGCGTGGCCGCGTGTCTAGAGCTGCTCGCCGTCGGAGGAGGAGCAGCCGCGTTGCTCGGCACCGGGTCGTGGCTGTACAGGCTCACGTGCAGCAGCACGCGGACGCTTGGAGGGTCCGTGGCGGCCGGCTGGAGGCTCCAGAAGGCCGAGAACGGGTGCAGATCCCGCACGAGGGCGACGCTTGCGGTCCCCGCGGCCAGGTCCCGCGCCGGGAGCGAGCAGACCGCGACGACCGCGCCGCCGTCCGTTGTCCGCGCGCGCTGCTCCACGAAGCACAGCTCGTCGTTCCTCCTGGCGAGCACGTGCGCGCGGACGAACGAGCACGTCTTGACCACCAGCGGGCCGGCCTCAAGGCCGCCTTCTTCAGGGCTGCTGCCCGGCTGGCCGATGTGCACGACGGAGCCGTAGATGAAGCTGGACCGGTAAAGCGCCTTCATGGCGGCGTTGAGCCCGCTCTCGCTCGTGGTGCTCATGAGCGGCGCCAGCTCCTGAACGGACCCCTCGAGCTGCGCCACGGCCAGCCACTCCCGCGTCCAGCCCGCTGGTTCAGCCTCCGCCGGTGCCTCCGCCGGTGCCTCACCGACTGGTAGAGAAGCGGACGCCGAGAGCGGAGGCGGCCCGTCGTCCGGGGGCGAGCTGGACTGGAGACGCGAGTACAGCGCGAAGCTCTTCTTGCCCTGCCTCCACTTCCACCCGCTGCGGGTCCGCACGGCGTGCGACCGGCGGCCGGGACGCCCACCGGCCTCGAACGAGACATCCACCAGCACTTGGACGTGCCGCTGCCTGGCCCAAAGCGCGCGCCGCTGCAGCTCGCGGTCGTCCGCGGCCACGCGCCGGCTTAGCGGCAGCGGCGAGGACCCGGGCGAGGACCCGGGCGTCCCCATCGGCCGCTTGGCGGTCTGGCTGGTACAAGGAGGAGACTGCTGTGTCGTCGGCTGGCTGGCTCAAGGAGTGACGAGCGAGCCGAGTGGACCCGCAAGGAGGGAGGAGGGAGGAGTGACGTTCTGTCGTCAAGCCCCCGCCGTCTCCTCGGCCAGTCGGAGCTGCAGGAGCCTCGAGGTGCTCCAGTGAGTGGCACAGGAAACTGACGGACGCCTCGGACGCGAAACTTTCGCCCCCGAGACAAGCAAGCAAGCGAGCAAACACAGCGGCGAGGAAGAGCGGGACGTTGGACGGCAAACGTTGCTGCTTCGGCTCGTCTACTGTGGCGGCCGTGCCCGCCCTGGGTGCCTCTTTAGCTCGCGCCTATCGCCTCTCCCTTCCTTCTCCTTCGCGACAAACCCGCCGAGCGTACGTGGCGCTTGGTGTGTGCGTCATGGGGTGAGAGAGCTGGCTACCGGAGCGGCTTGCACTATCCCCCCGGCGGTTCGAATCGGCGGCCACACCCGCTGTACATGTAGTGAGCGGCGACCGCATTCCCGGATGACGTTGCCAGGAGGATCCGTGCCCTCTGGACGCAATGGGAAGGAGGGCGGACGCCGCGCTGGACGTGGACGCCTGGCGGCCACTGTGCCTTGTCCTGGCCGTCAGCCCCCCGCTTCTCTCGTCGGTGGCGAGGCGCCAAGCGGCTTGTGAGTCCACTCTGGGTTTGCAGCCAGCATTGCGTTTACCACCGCGACCGCACATTGTGGAGCCCGACAGGCTCGGGTTGAAGCGGACGCATCGTGTCAAGTCCGGCCACGTGGACTCGACGCGCCTCTCCGAGTCCAGACCCTTCGATGTGGCGATCGATGGCGTGGAGCGGCAGCCAGTCGGCCCCGCACGGGAGACAGTGGCGCCGCTCGAGGTGGTGAGTCACGGCGGATGACGTGCTGTTCAGTTGCTGATGCATGCCCAGCTGTACGGCGCCGCCTCGTCATCGCTCGTCGCTGACCAGTGGATGAAGTCTCGGCCTACAACGGAGCCCGCCACGTTGAATAAATAGCATCCGACTATGCCTGCTGCTAGTCTGCGGTCGCTCTCCGCCCTGCCTGCGTCTTGTCCAGCCCTTGATGCTGTCCGTAGCACCAGCCGACGTAGCCGTCGTCGTCGTCCTCCTCCTCCTCCTCCTCCTCCTGACGAGGCGTCTTGAGCGCTGGCAAGACCGGGAACCTCGCCCTCAGCCAGTCCGTCATGTACTTCATCACGTCGTCCCGCTCCGGGTCCTCGAACACGCAGTGGTAGAGCCCGTCGAAGAGCTTGAACTCCTTGTCTGGCGCCGCGAGCGCGTCGAAGAAGGCCCAGGCCTCGGGCACGCTCGTCACGCGGTCCTCGGACCCGACGAGGAAGAGCACGGGCACGTCCATGGCGATGCCAGACGGCCGCCGGCTCAGCTTCTTGAGCTTGCGCATGGCGCGCAGCGTCTGCTCGCCCATGCGGATCGTCAGCAGCTCCGAGTTGGTCAGCGGGTCGTTGTCAAAGTCGTCGAAGAAGCCCGGGTCTCGGCACAGCCAGTCGCGGTTCACGGCCGGCACCATGCGCAGTCTCGGGGCCAGTAGCGACAGCGGCCGAGCGAACGCGGCCTGCAGCTTGAGCACCGGCGTCATGACGGTACTCAGCGACGGCCCGGCAAGACACAGAGCGGCGAACGCGTGCTGCCTGGACAGCGCGGCGTGCATGCCGACGAGCGTGCCGAACGAGAGCCCCGAGAGGATGAGCGGCGGCGTCTCGTACCGCCGGCGGTCGCACTCGCGCTCGAGCAGCAGTGCCGGCAGCAGCGAGCGCTTGGCGAACGCTACGAACAGGTTCACGTCGTCCACGAAGTGCCTAAACGCGGTCGCGTACACTCTTGTGGCGTGCGAGTCGTCCGCGTCCGAGGCCCCGTGGCCCACGAGGTCGAAGGCGACGACGGCGAACCCGCGGTCGCACAGGTGCTCGAACAGGTACGCGTACCGCCGCGAGTGGTCCCCGAGCGCGTGCAGGAAGAGCACGACGGCGCGCAGGGGCGTCTCGAGCGGCGAGAGGCCGAGGTAGAAGAGCGACTGGCCGCGCGCGTTGCCCAGCCGGCCCTCGAGGTACCGCAGGTGCGGCGGCACGAGCTGGCCGTGCAGCTGCCGGCCGGCCGTGACCGGCGCGCGGTCGTCCGCGCTGCCGCTGCTCCCCATCGTCGCGGTCGTAGGCGTCGTCGACATTGTAGCGGGCGTCGACGGAGCTGCTTGCCAAGCGGGATGGCCGTCGAGGACAGCGGAGACCGTGGTGCTGGGGTCTGGCTGGAGTTCCGGACTCGGTGGGACCAACGAGACTGATGTGCGCGGTCAGGGGAGCGCAACGACGGGGACGGAGCATCACTCGCCCGAAGACGTCAGGTACTTCATTTCGGCTGCGGTGACCACTTCGGAGACGATTGACGAATGCCTCGGGCTCCCTCCGAGCGGTGCAGGAGTGAACGCAGCGTTGTGAGCTCACGGATTTCGCGGCGCAGACGAGCAATGTCCTTCTTCAGTGACTCCTCGCGTTGCTCGCGTAGCCGTTTATAGTGTACCCCCCACTCTTGGTTAGTCCGGGGCCGGCGGCGAGATGACGTCGGGAGCTCCATAGCGCTTGACGACGGTGCTGGTCGACATGGAGAGGCTGCCGGGCGGATGGAGCATGGCGAGGCCGGAGGAGCAGGCCACGAGCTCGGCCAGGTCGGCGCCGCGGTCGAGGCGGGCGGAGGCGGGCCGGGAGTGGGCCACGAGGTCGGCAGCGCTGGCGGGGCACTTGGGACAGCTCGGCGAGGAGGGAAGCGACCGTCAACGGCCACAGCTCGGCCCGCGGGCGACTTCCGCGACACGTTGACCTTCAATTGCCACTCGAGCTCGGCGTCGCAGACCGGGGGCACGCGCCGCCGCTGGCCGGCTTCATGACTAGATCACCAGACTTGGTCAGGACGGGGTGGAGGTCAGGCAGACAGTAAATATGCACGCCGAAATCGCAGTCCGGGTTGGCGCATTCCAGTCGCCACTTACGAATGAGCTTCTTCTTGCACATGAAACAGGTTGTAGTTGTTGGGTTGCCAACTTTGGGGAACGACTCGATCGGCCGGACGTCGACAGTAAGGCTTCTCGGGGCTTGCAGGTCGTCCACCATTTCCAGCGCATTGAGCGACGTGAAGCTCAGAGTGAGCTGCTCGTCCTTCCAGGCCGGAAGGTCGACCATTGCACACAGCTCGGCTACTCGCCGACGCACGGACAGCGCTGTGCCGCGTCGAGCTTGGCCGAGGAGCCATATCATCCGCTCCCAGGTCGTCGACGCGGAGTAGGCATGCGTCCAGGCGTATTCAAACCGCAGGGCGGCGCTGGCCGTGGAAAACCCGCGCAGCACGCACAGCATCTCCCACGGCCCGAGCGCCGCCGTGGCTTGCGCGCCACCCTTGGCCACGCCGCCGTTGTGTTGAGCGATGCGGCAGGCCGGGGCGACGGCGAAGCCGACGTACGTGGTTGTGCGGCGGTGCGCGCCGAGCGGCGTCAGCAGGTAGGTGCCGAAGAACGGCGTGGGGTTGGTGTGGTCGGTCGGGCTGGTCAGGAAGAGGCGGCGGAGCGTGTAGCGCTCGCTCGATGCGGTGAGTTCGCTGAGCGTCCGGCGGCGCTCGACGCTCGACATGGCGAATGTTGAAGTGAGTAAAACCTCACAGAAGTCGAGTCGTTCGGGTTGGCTGTACCACATCGTGCCACATCAGGCAGGAAGAAAAAAAATAGACCTCCAGAAACTTATTGAGAAATCACTTCCCAATATTTTCTGGAAACACGCAGAAAGAGTCAATTCCACCACACCACCCACACGAAATCGTACTTATGCGAATGAAATTTACACAAAAATTGCAAGTATGAATACATGTGATGACTTCGAATTTTGTCATTGCTCCTGACGCGCATTCGTCATCGACCGCTGATTAGCCAGAATCTGCGGTCAGGTCATTTGCGAGTCGGGACGAATTGAATGATTTTAGACAACAATTTCGACAGATTTCGACGATTTCGACGCTTTATGCGACATGGTGTCGTTCAATTTCAACACCATCACGTCGTGTGGACCACGTGAAAATATGACTTAGGTGAAATGACTTCTCAATAATAAATATTGGTTTAAACAGAATATTATATACCAAGGGGGCTACGTGGGAACATTCCCTTTCAAATCATATATATGTACATCGTCAATTCCAGATCCTGCAGCGCGGACAACAATAATATAAAAAGGAGATATGACCCTTTGTAAAACTCAATTAGATTAAGATTGAAGCCGCCTGTCAACTGCAATGAAAAGGGCCGATTTGGGATACGACTCCAAAAACGTAAGCTGCGGGCGGACGCTTTATTCAATGGTTCTCGCGCCATCACACACCTCTGTATCTTCAAACAACATAGGTGGCGCTTTGGTAGCGAAAGCTTATCCCGACGTGGAGATCCATGCGCTCCAATACAGCCTCTCAGAGAGATTTCACGAAAGCGTCGACACCTTCGCGCTCGACAATATTATTTGCAATTATGTCCTAATGTTTACAA
>JAADXY010000748.1:0-15321 GCA_023338065.1 Phytopythium montanum
CTCGCTCTGAGTGGTTGTGCCACTGCTCGTGGCGCTGGGTGAGCCCGTCGTCGGGGATTTGGTCGTCGGCGTGGGCGTCGAATTGGTCGAGTTGGATCCCGAGGTGGACACGGACACGTTGGTGTTGACGCTAACACCTGTGCTGTCCGATTCCGACTCGTCCTCGCTGTCCTGAGTTTCCGACTGCGCCGACGAGAAGTCGTAGGAGATTGGAGCAGGAACCGGCGTTGGTTCAGGTGTCGACGTTGGTTCAGGAGTTGATTCAGGCGTCGGCGAGGGCGTCACGGGCGAAAGAGATGGCACAGGTGAGTCGGTTTCCGGCGAGGGAGTACTCGTGGAAGCAGTGGGTGTGGGACGCACCGACTCGGACGAGGACTCGGTCGAAGAAGGAGCCGGAGCCTGCGTCGCCGGCGCCTGTGTAGTAGGTGCAGGTGCAGCAGTCGTAGGAGCGGGCGATGTCGTGGCTGGTGCCTCCGTGGGTGCCACAGTCTCCGGAGCCTTGCTCGTTGGCGCAGAAGTGGTCGTGTACGATGTCGGGCTTCCAGACGAAGCCGGGAACTGGGAACTGCCTTCAGTGCACTCACCGGCCGACAGCGACACGGTCTCCTCGATGGTCTGGCCGTAGACGTCCGTGATGGAGACGGTGACGGCGCTCAGGTCGGTCTGCGACTCGCTCTCGCCGTCGAGCAGGTAGTAGTAGGCCGAGCCGAGCATGGTGGTGGCGGCGCCGTTGACCGAGAGGCTGGCGACGCCCGTGCGCACGTTGCCGGGCTGCACGGCCGTCCAGTAGGCGTTGCTGCCGCCCTTGAGGCAGATGTTGACGTTGCCGCTCACGGGGCAGTCGACGAACTTCCACTTGACGTCGTAGCGCGAGGGCGTCGAGCCCGTGATGGTCTTGAAGACGCTCGGCGACAGGTCCAGGTCGCCGAACTTGCACTCGGGGCACCGGTCCAGGATCTGCACCACCACGGACGTCGACTGGTCGGCGCACCGGCTGTCGGCGCACGAGACCTCGGCGCAGCGGCCGCAGTTGGCCAGGTCGCTCCACTGCTCGCTGTTGATGGCCGCGTAGTTGGTCGACGAGAGCGAAAAGCCGCTCATCATCATGTTGCAGTTGCCCGCGCTCAGCTCGCCCAGCGTGTACGCTGTGCCCTCGCCCTCGAAGTACTCGTCCGCCGCCGCCAGCGCCGGCAATAGCGCCAGGGCCAGCGCTTGTAGACCCACGTAGAGAGACACCATGACGGTCGGCCTGCCGCGGGTCGCTTCGGTACCTGTCGTTGGCTGTGCGAAAGGGCGGAACTCCAAGACTGACTGGCGGAGTTGGTCAGCGGAGGCAGAGGATGCGGACAGGCGGTCCGCCTGCGTCCGAGTATAATCCAGCTGGGAGGCGAAGAGCCGCCTGGGCCGTGCCAACTCAGCCGGAAAGTGCAGGGTCGGAGCTGAGGAAACCTGCTGTCTGGCATATGATGTGGGTTCATGCATGACAGGACAGCGGACTGAAGATCTGGTGTACGGTTCGGCATACAGCGCGCAAGATGACCGCGGGGATTTAAAATCGATTCAGAGAATCGAGGCGGTTACGTTATCTTTAGCAAAGCGAAGGAGGATTGATCGAAACGGCGTGCATTTTCAGACGGCCAGTAAAATCAAGTATGACGAATGACAGGTTTATATGCTGCGATCCGAGAACAGCCGACGCGTCCGCGAGCGCCATCTGTTCGTCCTGGGTGTCGGCCATCAAACCGAGAACCATACAAACAGGAAGACAAGACGGGTGCATGGCATGAGAGCCACAGCTTTCCTCGAGTCTGAACCTGCGCGAAAAGTGACTGGGCATCATTCGATCGTACAGGCCAAGGCTACACAATTGGTGTGGTGAACACCAGCACTGTGACCTCCCCGATCCGATCCACCACGAGCTCATGCACCACGACCACAACAACCATCACAAGGTCATCATGACAGCTTCGAATCAAACTCTCCTGGACTCCAATCGCCCTCGGGCCGTTGGAAAATGCCTGGAGGGATCCGTTGGCGCCGTTCGAGAGAGGGTCTGCGGACCGCCCAGCCGTTCTTGGCGCGGAGTAACAGCCACAAGAGGCGCCACATGTAGCACCGCAACGCACAGTACCAGCACGCTCCCGTCGCTTGAGCAGCGGTATTCCGGCAGAAGAAAATGGGCGTTCGAACCGCGCAAAACGCCTTCGTTTGCGGATCGGAGTGCCCCCATCGACTGGAGACAGTGATGTCCATCCGCCCATTGTCCGATGGGCTCCGATGAAGGGTCTCGCGCCGCCGAGTCAGTGGGGAATGGATGGCAATGAGTACCCGAAGCCCACAGCTTGGGCCTCGTGAGCGCCAGTTGCGGCTGTCTGGAGCAGCTGCCGACTCGGATATGCAGAGCGATGAAGGGCTGCACCGCCCGCCTGCGCTTCTTTCTCCCTATACTTTGCTTGCCGCACGGGAGGTGGTCAGTCCGGTGCTCTGGATCCCGTCCAGACGGCTCCAGACCGCGAGAACGCGTCGCATGGACAGCAGCGATCGGGCCGGGCAGGACTCTGCTGGCGTGCCGAGGAATGCCGGTGCAGGAACTACCCAGATCGTCACCGAGTTGGGGTCCGTCACTGCGCGAGCAGTGAACCACAGAGTGATGTTGCCAGTTATCATCCGGCAGCAGCCCAACAGTTGAAGCGAGTTGAATCCATCTGAGCAATTCATTGTAAATCACAGTCAACACGTTCACTTGCATTCCGTATGTATCACTTCAAGCAGTTTCGACGGTTCCACTTGACCAGCGAGAAGACTCACAAATTTCGAGAGCATTTGCTGTACTCCCCTCATTCACTTGCGTTCAGTAAGAGAATCACTTTAAACAGCCCTGACGGTTCCTCGTCTGGCCTCAATTCCAGACTGTTATTGGCGATAGAATGCGGCGCGCGTCCGCAATGAGTGAGTCTCTGGTCGTACAGCGCGCCACCAAGACCACACACCGCGTTCTACGTACCTCCGCTCCCCAGCGGCCGCCCGCGCCGCCCGCATGGCCTCTCCCTCGACCTCCGGGTCGTCATCGGCGACCCTGGCTGATGGCGCGACGGTCGTCGGCGGCAAGACGATCCTGCCGGCGACCAACTGCAGCTACCAGCAGATCGTGGACGCCGACGGCGCCTGCTCCCTCGAGCCGCGCTCGTGCTACGACTGCCTCAACACGCCGCTAGCCAGCGGCGATGAGTGCGTACTGACGCCGCTCGGGCTGTGCCGCGAGCTGGCGGCGTACGACGCGAGCCTGGACTACCGACGCAGCGCGCCGTCCGGAGCCTACCCGATCCATTACAACTACTTCCCGGAGACCAACACGACGTACTGCGAGGCCGGCGACGAGGTCTGCAGCTCGTGCCGCCAGTCGTCCTTCACGGTCGGCAACCAGAACCCGTCGCTGTACTGCGAGGGCGTCGACGCCTGCGTCTGCGTGGCCATCTGCGAGTCCGAGGCCTGGCGGAACGACACTTTGCAGCAACTCCGCGACCTGTTGGCCGCCACGGACGAGGCCTCGGCGTGTCCTGTGGCCGCCAATGCCTCTTACGAGTACACTAGCAGCTCGGCAGCGTCCTCCGCCGGCTCGGAGTATGGAGCGGGGACCAACAAGGACGTGTACGCGAGCGACGATGCCTGCAGATGGTACCAGAACTCGACGTACTGCGAGACGCCGCGGTCGTGCTACGACTGCCTCAACACGCCACTGTACAGCGGCGAGGCGTGCACCATCACGCCGGCGGGCTACTGCGCCAGCCTGAGCGAGTACGAGTACGCGTACGACTACCGGCGCGTGCTGTCCACCACTAGCGGCGCGCACTACTTCCCGTCCACGAACGCGAGCTACTGCGAGCCGGGCGACGCCGTGTGCGCCGCCTGTCGACGGGACTCGGCCGCGTTCGCCAGCGCCGCCGACGGCCAGCACAACGCGACGGCCTACTGCGTCGGCGCGGACGAGTGCGTGTGCGTGGCGTTCTGCGAGTCGAGCAACTGGTCGGCCGTGGTGCAGGCCGAGGCGTGCGACGCGAGCGCGCAGCAGGCGACGGACGCGGCCAGCACGCGGATCCCGACCGTCGGCATCGCCGCCATCGCCATGGTCGGCTGCGTGCTCGTATTCTCGGCCGTCATGCAGGTCTTGACCATGGTCCGCATGCGACGTAAGTTGCTCTACTATCCGTCATGCTCAATTCAAGTCACTAACACGGCTGCATCTCATGGAAACAGGACGACGAGCGTACTGGGAGGCGCAGGCGACGCAGCGGATGCAGCCGCGGAGGCCGCCGACCGTCGGGCTTGGGCTCGAGCTGGCCGCGTGGAAGCAGCTGCGCGCCAGAGTCATCAGCACGGAGCGCGAGCGGTTCGCGCGCGGGGACGAGGAGGACGAGATCGATAGTGAGGACGCCACGGGCTACGACGAAGTGGACGACGCCGAGCTCGAGCGCGCGCCGCCAGTGGCGCGCACGCCTGTGCTGCAGCTGCCCGCGGGCCACAGGCTAAGGGACAGCGCCGAGGACGCGCCGTGCGTCGTCGTGGAGGACGGCGAGGGCTTCCGGCCGGCGTCGCCCAGCCGCCCGCGCCGCAGCAGTGTGTGAAGCGGTCAGGCGGACGTATCATAAGAGTGCGGACGCCTGGCACGCGCGCGCCGAGCAGGGAAATTGTAATTTAACGTCTAAGGCGAGTCGCGCGTTGCGAACTTGCGAACGTGCGAACTTGACTCTCCGTCTACAGGAGCGTGTGTTGATTCCGTGGAAGAGAAGACGGCGCAGGCAGCTACCGGTCCGATCTGGCGCCTTCCACTCGTCGCGGTCGGGCCTCAAGCGCACCGGCCAGTGACGATCACTTGCTCTCCTCAATTGGATTGGCAGTGGGTTCGTCGGACGCGGACAGGAGCCCGGGAGATCGCGAAGTGCATGGCGTCGAGCTGCAGCTACAAGGCGGTGGATGGGGACGACGGAGACGCGTGCGTGCTGGCGCCGCGGACGTGTCGCGAGTGCCTGAACGAGCCGCTGCCGTCTGGAGAGGTGAGCCAGGTAGTCGCTGCCGTCGAGCTCGAGTCTCCGTGGGATTAGAATCTAACGCAATGGACAGGTGTGTGCGCTGTCGCCGCTGAGCGGTCTCTGTCTGAGCGCGAGCGCAATGACGAGCGGCGCGTCGTTCTACTCGGGCGTCGAGACCGCGGCCGAGCCGCTGCTGTCGAATGACACGGTCTACTGCGCCGTCGAGGACGCCGAGTGCACTTCCTGCCTGGCGCTCACGAACTCGTCAGGAGCCGTCTGCCTTGGGGCAACGGGCTGCGTGTGCGTCGGCATCTGCGAGCGAGACGCCGACGCCTGGCGCGCGACGACGACGCTGCTGCTGTCGCGGCTGCTTCGCCGGCCGCAGACTGAGATCATCAGCAGCAACGATAGCACCATGGAGAGTGGCTGCTTGTCGCCGGTCAGCGAGGAGGAGACGTCGCTCCCCAAGCCGTCGCCGCCGGCCAAGAGCACACGAGCGAGCGACAACGAGTGCATGTGGGAGCCAGAGGACCTTGACCAGTGCGCGCGGCCTCGGTCCTGCTACGACTGCCTCAACACCGCGCTATCAAGTGGACAGGTACGCCTTGAGTCTGCTGCAAGCTGCTTGCTCCTCGAGTGATGGACTCATGCCAGACTATGATAGGAGTGCACGATCACGCCGCAGGGGTACTGCTCGACCATGGACGCGTACGAGCCGGCGCGCGACTTCCGCCTGAACGGCAGCGCCAGCGCGGCGCACTACTTCCCGTCGCGCAACACGACGTACTGCGAGCCAACGGACGCGACGTGCACCGCCTGCGCACGCGATGCGTTCGTGCTCTCGGACAGCGGGCGGATCCACGCGTCGCAGTTCTGCGTCGGCGCCGGCGGCTGCGTGTGCGTGGGCTTCTGCGAGTCGCCCGACTATCTCAAACTGGTGCAAACGCGCATGTGCGACGCGATGATTACGGCGGAGACTGCCGCGGTGGACCCCAACAAGGCCAGGCACCTGATGGCGAGCGCGATCGTGCTCAGCGCGCTCGTGCTCGTCTCGCTCTCGCTCTGGCTGTGGCGCAAAGGTACTTGCTTGTCTATTAGCTTGCTACGGGGGTCGGTGGTGGACGCCACGGACTCATTGCGACTGCTCCCGTGCTGTGGATGTGGTTGTAGCGCGCGCCGAGCGGAGTTTCCGGCCGGGGGACCGGTCCAGGGACCCGCAGTTTGGCCCGCCGCTGGCGCTCACGGCCTGGAAGGCGCAGCGAGACGAGCACATCGCGCGCGAGACGGCCGCGACGTTCGGCGAGCCGTCCTACGACTCGGCCGGCTGCTTCTACCTCACGCCGCCGTCCGCGTCGCCCGTGGCGCTCATGTCCGCCGTTGACGTTGCCGTTGATTCGTGCGTGGACGCCGAGGACGTGAACCCTTCAAATTATCACCGCATCTAAATGAACATCGTGGATGCCGTCAGCATTCGCCAGCGCAGCACTCGCAAATTTGCCGGGACAGGGCTTCTCTCCGGCGTTGTCGCACGTGAACGCTCGGCAACATCTCCACCAATGCCAGTGCGCACATTTAACGGCGGTGCTTGCTGATTCGCCACCGACTCGCTGCCATACAAGTGCAAGTTCTCTAACGCACGTCCCCTCGCTACCGCTAGCAAAGCCGACAGTTTACCACGAAGCTCACTTCCCAGTTCGCCTTGTCGGGCACAAGGGGCGACATGGTGCACCGCTCCGAGCGCGTCGCCAGCGAGACTCCCACTGCGCCACCACCAAGCCAGCGGCCGGACGCTGAGGTGCGTCGGTCGGCGCGACTCGCCACCAGCACCCTTCACCCAGTACCAGCGGCGGCGGCACCCGAGCCCAAGCGCCAGCGCACGGCCAGAGCACCGGCACCGTCGAGCCAAAGGGAGCTCGTGCCGCCCAGCGTCTGGTATGACAGCGAGGTGGCGCGTGAGCTGTGGCTGCCAGCGCGGAAGGACCTGAGGCACGTCTCCAAGCAGTCCGGTCGCGGGGGCGTCGTCGCGCCACTTCTCACCTCGTGGTTCGGGGTGACGAACTTCACGGAGGAGGAGCGGGTCGAGCCGCAGTGGGTGGCGCGGCGAGTGGCGGACCAGAGAGAGCTCGATGCCGAGCTGCGCCAGGTCGGAGACGTGGCCGACGGTTCGGCGCCTATCAACAGTGTGGTCAAGTTGAAGCTCTACCCGACGCAGGCGCAGCGGCTGAAGCTCGACCAGATGTTTGCCGCCCATCGCGGCGTCTTCAACATGGCCGTCGCGCAGTCGTGGAAGGACTGCTTGCCCTTCTTCGTCAAACGGCCGCAGAACAAGAACACGTCGACCGTGCAGACCAGGTTCCTGTCGCCCACCGAACTCAGCAAACGCTACCAATCGATTGCCAGCACCAAAGACATGCACAAGTTCTTCCGCAACAAGAGGGCGCTTGCGCGCCACCTTGAGGTCCCCTACGACGTTCGGCAGAATGCGTTCCGGGATTTCATCAAGGCTGTACGTTCGTCACGAGCCCTCTTCTTCGCACTCCGGGCGAAGGGCAAGGCGACGACGTTTCCTGAATTGACGTACAAGAGCAAGTATGCACGGTCCGACACGATCGAGCTATCCCCGAAGGCTGTCAAGTTCGTCAAGGTGCGCTCCGAGTCCAACAAGTGCACGTCACTAGTGCGCATCTTTCCCGCGTTCTTTGGGTACCCACGGGTGGATGCAAAGGGGACGGACGGCAAGGGAGTGGAGGGGATCAAGGTCGTGCAGCCGTTACCCGAGCTCGTCTCGTCCATCCGCCTGCAGCGCCTCAGGGAGGGCGACTATTTCCTGGTCGTCCCTCGTTCGTGCTCGTGGGACCCGCAGATCAGCGACCGAGTGTGTGCGATAGACCCGGGCGTGCGCCAATTCCTGACGCTGTACGACCCGCGCGGTCGGACGCTGAGCGTCGACGACCCGGCGGCGGCGTTGAAGCGCCGATTCGAAGTGATCGACCTCATGAAGTCCGAGCTAGCGTCGCTGGTCAACGCGTCCAAGAGCCACCACATCGACAAGATCTCGACCCGGGAGAAGGTGGCGGCTTCAGCAGGTGCTCGGCGCAAGAAGACGGCGCTGCACCGCCATCGCTATCGCCTCCGCCGGCGCATCCGGTACGCAAACCGCCGCGTGACTCGAATGGTGCACGACATGCACCAGAAGGTGACGAGCTGGCTGGCGGCGAACTATCGGTGCGTGCTGCTACCATCCTTCCAGACGGCTGAGATGGTCCGCCAGTACGAGCGGGAGGAGACAGCAGACGGCACGCCGGCAACCAGCGCGGACGAGGGTGCTCCCCCAGCTCAAGCGCCGCAGGACGTCAGCGTGACCAAGACCATGGAGCTGCCGACTTCTCGACCGCGCCGACGCAAGCGAGAGCGCGTCATCCGCAGCCCGACGGCGCGGGCGATGCTCTTGCAGGCACACTACAAATTCAAGGAGCTTCTGCGGTATAAGATGGCGCGCGTCGGTGGACGCCTCATCGACTGTGAAGAAGAGTATACCTCCAAGACTTGCTCGCTGTGCGGGGCGATCCACAACGCGCTCGGTGGGAAGAGCGTGTTCGAGTGCCCGGCGTGTCAAGCGCGCGTGGACCGCGACGTGAACGCCGCCCGCAACATCCTGCACAAGAACAGGGACTTCTGACACGTCTCCCGTCCCATCGGTGCGCCTCCACCGAGGAGACCTGCTTGCAGTGACTGAGCTGCAGCGTTACAGGCCCAAGGTTCGATTATAGGATCAGAGGTGCATCTAAATAAGTAAAAAGTAAATGGGTGTTATTGGACTTAATATATTGATTTAAATATTGGGGAAAGTGGCTGCCTTGTCTTTTTGGTATGTTGAAGTTGGATTTCTTCGCAAATCTTTTGACAGTGGCGCATTGCTAAAAATTGCGCGCTTCGAACATCAAATGACTTGCCGTTTGTAGCGAGCTGGATATTTTCGAACCGTGGGACAGTCGTCTTACAAAAATAATCAAAATTACGGCCCAGCGTAATCCCCAGTCGAACTTCTCATGCCAGTCGCCAACTTCGTCCAGAGATCGCAAGCTCCTAGCGATGGCCAGCGGCTCAGCGAGCGCCTCGGCGGCCTCCATGGAGACGTCAACATGTGGCTATAAGCGAGCGGCGGGGTCGTGCGAGCCGGTCGCGCGCTCCTGCGCCGAGTGCCTCAACGTGACGCCCACGAGTGGCGAGGTGCGGCGAGCTGTTTCGTCTTGATAACTGTATGCTTTGACAACTGGCTGACGCAACCCATGTTCTTCAGGAGTGTAAGCTGCTGCCGCTGAGCGGCATGTGCGTGCGCGCGAGCTTCTCGCCGGCGTCCGAAGATGCGTGGTCGGCGCCAGTGATCGCTGCGCGCAACGAGTCGGTCATCCAAATGGGGATCGCGACGCTCCTGGCTGACAGCGCCGACTACTGCGCCGCGGACGACAGCGAGTGCAACGCGTGTCTCCAAGCCGCCAGCTCGACCAGCGCCGTGTGTTATGGAGCGTCCGACTGCGTCTGCCTCGGCGCGTGTGCGGCTGGCGCGTGGGACGCCACGGCGGCGTTGCTACTGCCTGTTCTTATGGCCGACGAACCGTTCGACGACAGCGGTTGCGTGTCTGTAGTTAGCACTGAAGACACTAGCGTCGCGATCGAGAGCTCCCAAGACGACGGGAGCTCGCTGGACACCGTGACAAGCCCGAACGAGTGCATGTGGAAGGCTCATGAGGACTCGGGCGGGTCGTGCGGAGTCCTGCGGTCGTGCTACGACTGCCTCAACACACCGCTCGCCAGTGGAACGGTAGCGTCACCGCCCACGTCCGAGTGCTCTCTGAGGTGACACGTTGACTGATCGCACTTGTTCTGCGTGACTAGGAGTGCACCATCACGTTCGAGGGGCTGTGCACCACCATGGACGCGTACGACTTGTCGAGGGACTACCGCGTGAACGCGAGCGCGCACGCGCCGCACTTCTTCCCGTCCAGCAACACGACATACTGCGAGGCGAGTGACGAGACGTGCCAGGCCTGCTGGGGCTCTCCGCTCTTCATGGCCGCCTACTCGGGCGTGAGGGGCCAGTCGGCCTATTGCGTCGGCACCGGCGGCTGCGTGTGCGTGGCATTCTGCGAGTCCTACAGCTACAGCCAGGTGGTGCTCGGCAAGTTCTGCGACGTCGCCGCGAGCGCCTCTGATTCCGCGTCGGGCAGCTCGACGATGGTTCCGGCCTGGGGCTGGGGCAGCGATGCTTCGATCGCGGCCACCAACTCGATGCGGGTCATCGGCCTCATCATGGCGCTCTGCATTGCGCTGCCTGCGGTCATCGTCGTCTGGTACGGACAGCGAGGTCGAAGAGCGAGACGGGCTCGCGCACTAGCGTGGAGGAACCGGCCGCCCGCCAACGGCCCTCTGCTCGGCCTTGAAGGCTGGAAGACGTTCCGCGAGGGACTGATCGCCGAGGAGCAGCGCACGCTCCAAGGCGACGGCAGCGACGAGGTGACGCCCAAGGTGTCCGTGACGATCGAGCTGCAACGCCCCAGGCTTGGAGAGGTTTCGCAGACTACACCACGGGATGAGGAGCAGCGAGAGGAGGAGACTGGCATCCAGAACACCGCGGACATTGACGACGTCGGGGACCAGACGGCGTACGCCTCGATGAGCGACAGCAGCGAGGAAGACAGCGACGACGGCCGGCGGCGCACCCTGTGAAGCCATGCAGCATCTTCAATTGGATTAGTCAAATCACCCATGTCATAATCGATGTGTTTCTATTTTTTGACTTGATGTTTGTAGGAACCCGTGAGGAGATACTTTTGTAATATTTCGACGTATCTTTTGTGAGTTGACGCCTCGATTGGTCATTTCGATTTTGCCATCATCCGAACATCCACCATACTGAATGCAAGTGAGAGGTGCGTCCGTCCAGGCGGCAGGCGGCTCGCCCATGTCGACGGATGCGGCGAGCGCCACACAAGGCATTCCGCCGCCATCCCGAGACCATTCCGCTGCCTGAGCGACCGACTACTGGAGACTACCGATGCTGGAGACGTCGACGTGCAGCTGGAAGGCGGCCATTTCCGCCGACGGCTGCGTGGTCGCGCCGCGGACGTGCGCCGAGTGCCTGAACGAGGCTCCGCTCGATGGACAGGTAACGAACGCCTTGAAGAATGAATGCCGAGCTTCTTTGATGCTGACGCTGCTGTGCCGCTGCTCTCACAGACCTGCTCACTGAATCCGTCGGGCGTGTGCACCAGCATGGCCTTGTACGACGCGTCGCTTGACTTTCGTCGGTCCAGCAGCTCTTCTTCATCCAGCGACAAGAACTACTTCCTGGCGTCCAACGCCACGTACTGCGACGCCACCGACGCGCAGTGCTTCTCGTGTCTGGACAGCATGAGCGGCAGCGACTTGCAGCACCCGTCCGCGTACTGCACGGGCACCAGCGGCTGTGTGTGCGTGTCCATCTGTGAGTCCTCCGGCTGGGCGGCGATTGCACAAGCGCTGCTCAAGTCTGTCATCCAGCTGGACAACGACACGCTGCCTGCAAGCGACTGCGTCTTGGCAGAGTCGCTGCCCGGTGGGAATTCGGCTAGCAGCAGCAGTCAAGATGGCACGGTTGGCAGCGCTGAAGAGACGTGGACCGAGTCGACCACCGCCAGCAGTAGCACAGGCGGTGGCAGCGCAAACGTGTCGCGGTTCTCGGTCAACCTGCCAATTGGCACGATCGGCGTAGTGCTGGGCGCCGTCGTGGCGCTGGTGCTGATGGTCGTTCTCTACATCACACGACGCAACCACCGACGGCGGTGCGAGCGCCAGCAGCAGCGCAGCAGCGAGCGACGCGCAAGTGCTCGAAGTTCGTCGCTGCCGTCTGCTGCGCTGACGCTGCCGGCGTGGAAGGCGCTGCAGCAGGAGCTCATTGAGAACGAGCAGCCCGTGTCGACGGCCACCGGGCGGCTGAGCCTGGCAGGCGTCATCGACCACGCGAGCGACCGTGGATCGGTTGGCGAGGTGTCGGTGCAACCGAGTACAGCCGATCCGATATTACAGGCAGCGCTCACGTAAATTTGGAGTTTTGATTAGGATTAGGACATGAGCCCATTGATGTCTCTTTTATGCTCTTATCCACGTATTGAATGGCTGATTCAGTATAATATTCACAGATATGTTGGATTTACGCTAGGGATACTGAATTTGTTTGATTTAGCCATTGCGACACTTGCGTGCGCACCCACAGAAAACCAGCCGATACAATTCTCAACATAAATGGCGCATCTTCCACCGTGTGACTTTGTTCGACCGTCAACATCACCTTGCAATATTTTGACATTTAATTATTCTGTGAAATTATATATGAAAATATCCATTTAATGTTTAAATGTGTGTAATATCGCATTTTCTATGATATTTAATAAATATTGTTCATTGCGTAATCACGTGGCGGACGAATGTATCAAGCTCAGAATCGAGGCCGCGTTCTTTACTTTATCCAGGAGCTCAGCACCTACGCAGCCAGAGTTGATCCATACTGAATTCATGTCAAACCCGTCCGCTCAGTCCACATCGCAAGTCGCATCCATCTCGCTTCACACTTTGAGCGGCCATGGCATCCTCCGCCGCCACCGCAGCGGCTAACGCCTCAGTCGCTGAGGCCAACGCCTCCATGGCCATGTCCTCCTCCGGATCGTCAGGGTCTTCGTCCTCAATGGTCGGCTCGGAAGCGGGCGTGGTACAGAAGACTGTGAGCTCGGACCCCTGGGACTCGTGCTCGTGGTACGGCGGCGACGAGTGCGGCACGCCGCGGAGCTGCTTCGACTGCTTGAACACGGCCATCCAGAGCGACTCGGTGCGTCCTTGAGGTGTAGAGGACGATGGTATCGGCCACGCAAACTGACAGTGAGTGTTCCTTGTGTCGAGCAGTGCGCGATCGACCCGAACGGCGAGTGCGTGAGCACGTCCGTGTACGAGGACTTTGTCAACGGACGCAACTACTACGTGCCCAACTACAAGTATTTCCCGTCGAGCAACTACACGTATTGCAGCGCCGACGACGCGCGCTGCACCGAGTGCAAGGCGAGCTGGGCGGGCGAGTCGCTCCTGTCGGTGGAAGGCACCTATTGCGAGGGCGTGGACGGCTGCATCTGCATCTCGCGCTGCGAGGTCGGCGACCGGGACAGCTCCTTGCTCACCATGGAGGGCTGCAACTACATGAGCTCGGGCATGTCGTCCACCACGACGCGCGTGCTCGTGGCCGCGGCCGTCGGCATCTCGGTCGCGCTGCTCTTCTTCGGCATCGCCTACGCCGTCAAGCGCTACGTGCGCTCGGTCGAGACCGTCCACGTCGACGGTGAGTCGCTCTCGTTGTCGGGCTTCCCCTTGTTATTTGTCTGAGAGTACTAACGTTTAGGATGGACTGGACTGTAGCTGACGGACGAACAACCACTCGCCGCGGAAGGGGGCGCCGGTCGCCACGCAACGGCCCGCTGCTCGGTCTCGACGGCTGGAAGTCGATGCGCGAGAAGCTCATCGAGACGGAGCGCGCCGAGATCTCGGGCGGCAACACGATTCTCGGCGGGCAGCGAGGGAACGAAATGGAGGCAGCGACTGAGGCGCCGACGGTCATCGTCGAGCACGGCGACAGGTACCGGCCCTTGTCGCCCAGTCTCATGGTTCCCACTGCTGGCAATGCAGCTCCCGCTGTCCCTGCCTCGACGACTGATGCTGATGCATCTTCAGCACCGACGTCAGCACCTGCCAGACCGACGGCTCAGTCGATATAACCTCCTTGATGTGAATATCGTTGGCAAATGAAAGCATTGGCTGCATTGAGTGGGAACCTCTGCGATTTGATGCACCGCCAACTGCTTCATAACGGCGATGCCGACCTTGCCGATGTGGCTGCCGGACGCGAGGTAGTCGAACGCCGCCTGGACCTGGTCGGACTCGAAGCCGAACGTCTTGTTGATGTACGGCTTGATGTTCTTGCGCGCCACAAAGCGCACGAGCTCGGACGTCAGCTCGTGGCTGACGATCAGCACGCCGCGCACCGCGCAGCTCTTGATGAGCGACAGGAGCGCCACGTTCGGCATGTCCTCCTGCTTGACGTCGGCCAGGTACCCGACGACGCCGATCATCCCGCCGGGAGCGATGGCCTTGATGCTCTGCTCGATGGTCCCGGCGCCGCCGATCTCGACGATGTTGTCGACGCCCTCGCTGTTAGTCAGGCGCGGTGCAGCGCCTCCTCGGCACAGTCCGGCGTCGTGGGAAGTCAGGCGAACTGGAGCTTCTCCACAACAGTTAACTTTTCGGCGACTGTTCCAGTCCATGTTTATTTCTAGAGACGTGACAGCGAAAACATGGATGTGTCCATGTAATTCCATGCAAAAAACATGGTCGGTGAAAACTCCTCAAATATGTTCTCCATATGGGTATTTTTCGTTCGAGGACGAGCAAGATACAGGAAGATTCGATTTGAGTGGGGCGTAGCTCTGAAATCAAGCGTCCATGTTTTGTCCATGTTTTGTGACATGGTCGAATCATGGTTGATTGCCCTCACCTGTTCAACGTCGTGTCAGCGCAGACGTCGATCAAAGCAGGCGAGATGCAATGGCTCCCAAGCAAACGATGGTCCATTCCAACGTTACATATGCAACCTGTTCAACGCGTCGCCCCTTGACAGCGATGCAGGCACCAGTGACCTCGACGGACGTGTCGTCCTTCACCTTTGCGTTCTCAGCGTCACTTGAGGCTCGTCCGTCCGCCGCACAATCTAGTCCGTGGGATTGCGCGCAAGCTCGGCGACTTTTCTCGAGTCCGCCGCAGCTGCAGCACCAGACGTCCCGCCGCCCGAGACCGCGCTAGCAGCAGCAACACTCGTGGTCGCGGTCGGTGACTGCACGTCAGGCGCCTTGGTCACGGACATCTTACTGTCACCGTCACTCTTGTCCTTCGCAACGACTTGGTCGACCACAGTAGTCACCTTTGGGTCCGCTGGTGTGCCTGTCTCGGCTCCCTCGTCGACCGTGTCCTTGCCTGCGCCAAGTTCCTCCACTGTGTCGCCGTGCTTGTCCTCCTCGCACTTTCTCGCGACCTCGACATCCGCGCTTAGTTCTTGGTCTTGCGACGCGATCAATACGGTCTGCTGTTGGACGGACTTGATCTCTGTAGTCGCTATCTGAGTAATCGGCAGGTCTTCGTCGCTCCCATCTGCATCGCCAACAGGTGCTGTGGTTGGCGTGGTGGGGACGTCGTGCCTGAGGGCAGTCTCGAGCAGACGTCC
>JAADXY010000749.1:0-15295 GCA_023338065.1 Phytopythium montanum
GCCGTCGGCCTCGACGTGTTCGAGGGCGAGGGAGACTACTTCTACTCGGACCGCTCGGGTGCCATCATCGCGGACGACACGCTCGCGCGTCTGTTCACGTTCCCGAACGTCATCATCACGGGCCACCAGGCCTTCTTCACGGAGGAGGCGCTGACCAACATTGGCCACACGACCATGGGCAACGTTAAGGCGTACCTGAACAAGGAGGAGCTCAAGAACGAGGTCAAGGCGTAAGCCGCTGTAGATTAGAGGCCGCCTCTACCCCGTCGTGCTGCGCTCCCCCAAACGAGCACAGCACACTCCCCTGTTGCATGTGTTTATAGAACCACAGCAAATGAAAGCAAGTGTCATTCATTCGTTCGTGTCGAGCTGTCGTCCGACTCACCGCACTAACAGCCCACGAACCAAGAGACTCGCCGTCTGGACACCCGCGACCATATCTAGTCCGCGTTTCAGTGTCTCCCTTGGTATCGGTTTCCTCCACGAGGCCATCTCATCTCACCTGACGCGTTGGTGCATTTGGAAACCACCAGATCTCCTCACACGTCACATGCGAAACGCACTTCAACCTGATCCGCATCAGATATCAATCTGAGTCCATTTCATTCTCAGTCGCGCTCTAATCGGAGCGGTATCGGCCCAACCAACCAAGAACGTCGAGCAGCTACATTCGCATTGCTTGCTGCCCGCGCTCGCTTCCGCACTTCCAGCCGCCACCAAGCGCCGCCCGCACGACGCACAATCCTCCGCAGAGACTACAGCAGACGCACCGTACGCACCGCATACTACAGCGTCGGCCGCCATGAGCTCGCAGCGTGGCAACGTGAAGAAGGGAGCCCCCAAGCACCAGAACTCGTTCGCGTTCAAGCACAACCCCAAGTCGAGGAAGACGGAGCGCATCCTGTCGCTGCCTATCCGCGGGCTGTGCGAAAAGTGCCGCAACCAGATCGAGTGGCGCAAGAAGTACCGCAAGTACAAGCCGCTCACGCAGCCGGCCACATGGTACGTTGCACCGAGTCGTCGTCCCTGATGAACGCACGCTGTGCTCATGCTGTGACTCTCGTTGTGCTATTGCACTGTGTGCAGCATTTACTGCCGGCAGAAGACCGTCACGGCTGCGTACCATGCGTCTTGCGACCCGTGCTCCAAGGTGCGTCCGTGTCTGTGTCTGTCGGCGCCAGCGCCCGTGGGGTTGGAGGGCCGCCAGCGCGAACCGACCGACTGACCGACTGCCTTGATCAATAGGAGCGGGATATCTGCGCCAAGTGCTGCCAGGGCAAGGAGATCGTCGCCAGGTGCGTTTATCGCCACGTACACGCGCTACTGGACGGCCTTTGGCTTATCGTTTGCCTACTATTGCGCCTACGAACGGCAGCGAGGGGGAGCTGGCGGCCGAGCGCCAGCAGAAGACGCAGGCGTTCGAGGCGACGCTCGACACCATGCGCGAGCGCGAGCGCCGCGCTTTCCTGCGCAAGGTCGAGAAGGAGAGGGCCCCGGCGCGCGGTGGCGGTCAGGGCGACGGCGAGGACGGCGAGGGCGAGGGCTTCGAGTCGTTCGACGAGGATGAGGGCATGGACGAGTTCTAGGTTGCAGTAGGCTGAAGCGCGTCTAGCTAATGGACTTGAATCTAGATGTGTTTGTTGGGTCGCCAGCTGCTGCTCGACGACTCGAGTGAGTCGCGCTTGATGTATCCCAGTCTCGAGCTTCATTGCGATGGCTTGCCGAGCGAGTGAGTGAGGAGACTCGTGGATAGGTAAGTTAGCGCTGGCGGTATGGATTAAGTAGCGCGGTGACCACCGGCCATGGACGTCGAAGCTGGCAAGAGCACCACGGCAAAGTATAAGTAACTCGCTTCAGCGCCATCAAGACTTCGAATTGGCCCTGTACCGTCTTGACTCTCAAGTTTTTGGGCACATTGTACCGCTTGAGGGAGCTCTAATTTGGACATCACGATACTTTGAGGGTCCTTTAAAATAGTGATCCATGGTACTCCTCACACCTCAGTACCGTATTAAACCGACCAACATTATTTTTAACTCAGTCAAGTAGCATGTAACAGTCACTTGACAGAGGTTTTCAACAGTAACGACTACCATTTCTGTTATAGTGGTGTCGGGAGTGGCATACTGAGTGCAAGTCAAACGAATTGTAACCGCTTGATCTCGCCACACAACAAGCAGCACCAAGCATCCACAGCAGAAAGCAACAGCAGCATGAGCCTGAGCGGCGACGTGTGCCTCGTGCGCCTGAGCGGGTGGGCGGACTGGTGGAAGGAGACTCGGCACGGGTCCGTCAAGACGTACACGTCCGTGGTGCTCTTCTTCCTATCGGCCGTGCTGGCGGGGCCCATCGCGCGCTCGCTCTTCTTCCTGGCGCGCAAGTTCAGCCCGCGTGCGTGGCGCTGGCCGGACGACGCGCGCGGGCTCATGGGCTGGCAGACGGCGCTGCTGTGCCGCGCGGCGTTGCTCTGGACCGCCGTGGCCGTCTCGCGGCTCTCGCTGCTGCTCTGTCAGTGGCCGCAGTGGCTCTTCGGCGCCTGCTTCCTCGTCTGGATGGACGCCGCCGGCAACGTGCTGCGCGAGGTCATCGTGCGCCACGGAACCGTCGGCTACAGCGCGCACGAGCGCCCCGGCCGCGCCACGCTGCTCTTTGAGGGCACCACGGTGGGTCCTGTACTCGCTCTGTCCTAATTATGGTGCCCTACTGACGCCGCTGTGTGCGTGCCTTCCTACCGGACGGACAGCTCGCCAAGACCATGCTGCTCGTGCTCGTCGTCTACATCTACTACGTGTCGCCCATCGTGGACGAGGACGTGCTCATGCGCCTACTCTTCTCATCGGGCTTCTTCGTGGCCATCGCGCTGGCCGCGCTCCCGCTCGTGCGTCCGCCTTGTCCTCTATCCGCCCTGTGCCGCCACTAACTCTCCGAATGCGACTTCTCCTGCTCCTCAGTTGCGCAATTTCATCGGCGGCCCGCACATGTTCATGGCCAACATGCTCCGCCTGGGAGCGCGCGTGCGACTGCACGGGTCGGCCACGCCCGCGGGCACAGTACGCGACGCGCCGCTGGGCTTCGTCGTGCTCGACACGGAGGACTGCACGCGCACGTTTGTGCCGGCGGGCGAGACCATCTCGGCCACCACTGAGGTCTTCCACTCGCGCGCCTGGCCGCTGCGTCTCGACGTGCGCCTGCCGCCGGCCGTGCCCGCCGCCAGTGTGCGCGCCTTCGTGCAGGACCTAGACGCGCTGCTGCTGGGCCAAGACGCGAGACCGAGCGCCACCAGCCGCCCCAGCCTCGACACTGGCGCAGACCTGGCCTCCTTCTTGACGCGCGCAAGCTCCGCGGCAGGTGGCGCCAACTACGCGCAAGGACGAGCCGTGTTCGACCAGACGACGCAGGAGGAGGAGCGCGTGATCGAGCGAGCGCGCGGCCGCGACAGCTACATCGCCGTGGCCACCGGCCAGCGCTGGGTCGTCCAGTTCCGCGCGTTCGTGCGGGCGGACAGCAAGATGCGCTTCCGCCAGGCGCGCGCCAAGGTGAGCGCGGTCTCCATGCCCTGCTCTGGCCTCAACTCTGACAGTTCTGCGCGTGCGTTCATGCTGTGCAGTACATTGAGACGATCACGCGTTTGCTCGAGAGCCAGCAGCTGGGCTTCCGCTCCCCGCGCGCGTCGCAGAGGCGTCTGCGGTGACGTGAGCGGCAGCGACGTCATCTCCGCCTCAGTACGCGGCCGCGAGTCCCGCCTGGCTTAGCCGCTGCTTCTCTCGCCCGCGCTCCAACCTCACGCTCGTCTCGACCGTCGCCATGTACAGCGCCAGATCGCCGTCGTCGGGCAGGACCTCAAGCACCTCGGCGGGCGCCAGCGCTGAGCACACGTGGGCGAGGACATCGCCCAGGATGCCGCCGTCACCACCAGGCGCCAGCTCGGGCATTGCCGCGAGCGTCTGGATCAGGAAGCGCCACTCGTCCAGTGTCCCGCAGTAGCTCTTGCCGTACGGAACGAACAGGTCGACGAAGTCGCTGCGTGAGGCGATCAGCCGCAGCCCGTCGATCGCTCTGCACGTCAGTCGGTCGACAAGGTCGTCACGTGAGTACAAGCAGCGGTGGTGAGTGCAGGGCAAGCAGTGCAGCGTACCTGGATGCGCGAGGCAGCGTCAGCAGCACCACCAGCGCCGCGAAGTCGTTCTCGAGCTCCCAGTCCGCGCTGCTTTCATGCGATCCCCGCGTCTGGAACGCTCCGAGCACCACGTCTGGGTCGCACAGGCTCTTGTCCGAGATGAGGCCCACCCCTTGACTCAGCAGCCGTTCGACGACTGCTCTCGCCTCCGACTCACCCGACGACAGACACCGCTTGCCCAGATACTGCTGCATCCACGACGCGTCGTGTGCTGCTGTCGGCGGACAGGACTCGCCTGGAGGGAAGAGCTCCACGAGTCGAGCGCTTACACTGCTGCTATCTTCGCTGTTGTCTTGGAGTTGAGTAACGAGTCGGACGCACAAATGCACGAGCTCCATGGCGACGGACGCCTTGATGTGCCGGAGCGTCTCTTCGTCGTCACGCAGCTCATCCCTCTCGGCGAGAGCCTCCAGGCTCGGCAGCGTGTCCAGGACGAACGTGAGGAAGCGCAGCACGAACGCCTCGCTGGTGGAGAAGCCCTCGCCGGCGGGAGCTCTGCTAGGCTGGGCCATGCTGACTCTAAAGATCCTGCGAGTCGACGATGCGGCTGCTTCGCCCATCGCTGTCAAGCAGAACACGACGAGTGACTGCAGGGTCTCGTGGCGACCGACTGCGGTCGTGAAGACCTGCTCGAGCATTCCGAGCAGCGCGACTGGGGCATTGGCGAGCAGCACTTGGGTCAAGATGGAGCTCGAGAAACGGCTGGTGCCTTCCTGCTGCTGGATCAGGAGCTTGGGATGTGCGACAACCAAGTGGCGAAGCGCGTCCTCGTGGTTCGCGAACAGATCCAAGATCGACTTGGTCACTGACTCCATCGAGCACTGGGTGACAAAATCAGTTGAGGGAGCGGCGTCGCCTTCTCTCGATGCAACTGCGTCCCAGGCGTCGCGCGGCAAAGTGGACGCGCGCAGAACCAACACGAACCTGGCCACCCTGACCAGAAGACTGCTGCTGGTCGACTCGATCAGTTTCTCGAACGCGAACGAGAGGTCCGCCAGGCTCCATCGCAGCGACGAGTCGATGACAAGCCGCGCGAGCTGCTCCGGGAAGTGCTTGTCGTAGTGGACAAGCACGATGCGCGTGAAGTCGTCCGATGGCCCTACCGGCTGCTCCATGGCTCTGGCACTCGCGTTTGCGGTCGCGAAGAGCGAGCTGAGCGATGCCGGCGGCGGGAAGACGAAGGCTTCCAGGTACTTGCCCGTCGCGCTGGCCACCTCCGCGCGATCCGCCGAACCCATGACACTCCGCAGGCGCTTCATGACCTCGACGGACGGCACGTTGGACGCGACAAACAATAGCGCCGCACGCTCCAGGTTGCGGTGCTGCTCGGACATGAAGACGCCCGCCAGGTCGGCTGCGCACTGCTTGGCGAGCCTGTCATACAGCTTCGTCTCGAGCTCCAGTGCCACCAGCTCCTTGCGGTCGGTCGCCACGTCTGCCATCTTCTCCTCTCTGTCGCCAACTGCGGCGGCTTGGAGGATGTCGGCGCCAATGTCGGCGCGGTATCTGTACAGCGAGAAGAGGCTCAGCAGCAGGTCGATCTGGTCGACGCTTAGGCCAGCCGCGCTGGAGAGCACGCCGCTTTGGATGGACGAGAAGACCAGCGACGGCGGACTTTGCTGGAGCACTTGGATACTCGGCACGTCGGCGACGGCCCGGAGACTCTTGGGCCGACGGCGGCGGGTCTCGAACACACCCTTGGGCAGCCGCTCGGCCGCCGCCATGCACGAGGCGCGCAGGAGGTTCCCAAACAGCAGCGGTGGGCCGCCCTTGACGTGCGGGAGCAGGACGACATGCGAGTCGAGCGCCGCGATCTGGGACGCGAGGAAGGGCACCGGGTGCGTGCAGAGTAGCTGCGGCTGCGACGGCTGAGGGACCAGCGCCGTGCTGAGCGCGCGGCTGGCGGCGACGTAGTGGCACGGGCTCCAGATGGACCAGACCTGCAGGCCGGACACGGTCGCGACGAACAGGAAGGAGCTGTTGGCTGCGATGCTCGTCACTGGTGACGTGAACGTGTAGTGCATGACGACTCGGCCCGACTCGGCTTCTGGTGCTTGTGTCTGCGCCGCGTCCTCCGTCTTCAGGTCGTCGTCTTGGTCCTCCGCGTACCGCTTGGCGAACGAGTCAAAGCTGTTGTCTGCCACAAAGCTGCCGACCTTGACCGGCCTGCTTGTCCCCGCCGACCGCGAGCGCTCGCCCTTCCCGAGCACCTTCTTGGACATCTTCTTGCGCGTCGTGTCCACCTGCTCGGACAAAAAGTAGTACAGGAAGGCGCTGTGCTCGGTCGCGACCAGTAGCCGCGTGTAGCTGCGCGTCTCGACCGACAGGCGGTTGTCGATGGACTCGGGCAGGAACTGCAGCGAGGTAACGCCGTGGCTCGGCGGCAGGTAGCGGCGCAGCAGCACCGTCACGTCGCCCTCTCCGACAAAATACAACATGGCCTGGTTGGTGCGAATGTCGTGGCTCTTGACGAGTCCTGCGAGGCTCCAAGCCTCCTGCTGTGCCTCGCCGCGCGCAAGCACCACGGGCGCGGGCGGCTCGGGCTCGTCGAAGAAACGCTGCTCCTCCTGCTCGCGCGCCGAGCCCTCGGCCTCCATGGCCGCGTACGACGACTGCGGGATCGCCACCTCAACGAAGGCATCCAAGTCGCTGGCCGACCCGACGCGCGCGCAGTTGTCCGCGTCCGGCGGGAGGTCCAGCTGCGCGGCGTCAGCCCCGACGTGCTTGTCGCCAAGCCCTGCGCGCGTCGCAGAGTCCAGCGGCTGAGCGGTGGAGGCGGTGGAGGTGGTGGCGGTAGAGACGTCCGCTCCGTCCTTGGAGCTCTGCACGCGGATCTCCATGACGCGCACTTCTGTCCGCGAGGCGCAGGCCACGTAGACGCCGTGGATGGCGACGTGCTCGACCTGCAGGCTCGCGTGGCGCTGCGCCATGTCGACGCGCAGCTCCAGCACGTGCTCGAAGAAGCCGCGGCTGCACTGCCAGACGTTCAGCACGCCGCCCATGGCCACCACCACGCGGCCCGTGAAGCTGCACACGGCGATGCGGTCGGCCTGGCACCGCGGTGCAGGGCCCTCGAGCGCGCCAAGCGGCAGCGTGTACCCGCGCACTAGTCGGCGCTCACGCCAGTCGTGGTACACGCACAGGAACGTCTCGGCGTCCTCGTCCTCCTCGGCGTCATCGGCCTCGCCTTCGCCCTCGCCCTGGCCTTCTCTGCCCGTGCCGCTCTCGAGCGTGATGAGCGAGTCCGAGAAGCTCGTGTAGTGCAGCGAGTGCACGCGGCGGTGGATGGTCGAGAATTCGTGCAGCAGCGCCGCGCACGACGCCGCGTACACGCGCACGACGCCCTCGCGACCGCTGGCCACCGCGAACGTGCCGTCTGCCGGTGTGCGCGACGCCCCAGCGACCAGCTGGTCCCCTCGGACGCCTTCACCCAGCGCCAGCGCGCGCGCGAACAGCGGCTGCATGTTGGTGCTTGTCAAGATCTGCGGCTCAACCTTGGAGAAGGGGCCCAGAGATCCAGAAATCGTCTCACATGGACGTCTAGATCGCTCTACATCCATGCGTTTCGATTGGTCAAAACCCGATCCATGCTTGCTCTGGCTTCAATTTGGCGCGTCTACTGTAGTCAGTCGACTGACCTGATTCTTCTATGGACGCGCGTGCTGAAAGGTCCCACGGCAATGACCGACGGCGGCCAGCGTTTGTGGCGCGCCGCGAGTACTGGCGTGCCCACACTGCCCCCAGGCGCGGCTCCTTCCTCTCGCGCCGCTCGCTGCTGGTCGAGTAGAACGCGACCGTCTGGTTTCCATGGACGACGCGGCGCCAGCCGTTGCGGCAGCGGAGGTCGGTGCCCGGCAAGCGACGCGCTATCCAGGCCGCCACTCCCGATTCCAGCACCAACGCGCCAGTACCTCCACCAAGCCGAGCGCCATGCCGCTGGCGCTTCCCCGGACCATCTTCGCCCCGGCCGGCGACGTCGCGGACCCCGCAGCGGCCAAGTCGGCGCTCCCGGCATGTCTGCGGCACGGCGGTCCGCGGCTGCCGTCGCTCCGCGTCTCAGCGCAGTTCGCGAGCTACGTGTCCATAACCAAGGCCTTCATGACCAAGACGCTGCCGAGGGCCAAGCCCCTGACGCTGCCCATGCAGAGTGGCGCGACGTCTGGCGAGCACCGGGCTGTGGGCAGCAGGATCAGCGAGCTCGTGGTGGTGGCCGTCCGTCGAGTGACGCGCGTTGGCAGCTGCAGTCGACCAACCGTCACGTGCACCGGCCGCGAGCGAGCGTCCAGCTACTGGGCGACGTCCTTCCGCCTGCGCGAGCATCGCCAGCGCGTGCAGTGCTCCGTCCGCTACGGCTGCGTGAGCAAGCAGTCGCAAACGGCCGAGTCGGCCACTGGCGCGTTCGACGTGGACGAGAAGTTTGCGTTTGCACAGCGCGAGGCCGTTCCAGTGTACGGAGAGGCCGTGATCGAGCTGTCCGCCCCGCAGTCGACACCCGCATCAGCTGCGAACCAAGTCACGGCGCTGGGCCGCCTGGTGATCGACGTCGACAGAGAGTTCCTTGCGGCAGGCAACGGGTCGGCAGCGTCGGAGCAGCCGATCCATCGGACCGCCACCTTGGAGACCGGCGACGTGTCCGACGCGTCGTGGGAGGTCGAGTACGTGCTCCACCGCCTGCCGGTCGCGTCCGCACCCGCGGAGGCCGCCGCCGAGAGTCTGGCGCGCTCCTTGGGCGGAGTCGACGACGACGGAGACCTCGAGGCGTTCGGCGCGGCGTTCCCCCATCTGTGGTACATGTTCTGAGCGCGGAGGCGTCATAAGATCCCTGACGACTGCATGTTCGGTGGACGACTCTTCACCTCCATATTAAGATGTGTGGGTTATAATGGATGAGTTATATATTTCAAGTTGATCGAAAATCCAGCTCAAGTGTACCTTTATAATCAAATTAACACTAATATATAATATTGACGTCTTCGTGATCAACGGCTTTCTGAACGTTGCATCCCACTCTCCCAATGACGAGCACGCACTCCTGACTGGTCGGTGGCGCAACGGCACATTTGAAGACACCGACGAGCGACCGACGAGAGAGCCGATCGTTGCATCAGGTGCGAGATATCACCGGTCCAGTGTACAGCAGCTTCAATGCGGAGCCCCACCGCTTTCAACTGGGCGCCGCGTTGGTGAGGCCAGTGCTCTGAATCACGCTAACGCTCGGCGCTATCCGCTTCGGGACGCTCGCAATTGCACAACAGCGCCGTTTCGGGCTGGAACTCCGACGAGAGTCAAGCCGTTACCGTCCACATCTTAAAACCTCGCTTTGGCGCTCTCTGCTCTGGCTTTCCGGGTTTATGTGGCACTAGCCGGTCTGCCTCTACCGGCCTGCGCTGCTGAGCGAAGCGGAGACTGACTGACCCACTCACACACCAGCTCATCCAAGTTCGCGACCGACGCTATCCCCTAGCTTCGTGCACCTTCCCGCCGCCCCAGCACCCGCCTCGCTCGCCCGCGGCTGCAGGTCGCTCTGCTCCGTCCGCGCCGCTCCATCTGCTGCCTTCCGCGCGCCGCAACTCGCCGAACTCGCGCGGCAATCGCCTTGGGAATAGCAGCGTAAGAGTCGCAACGAGCAGCAAGCCGAGCCGCCATGGTGTATGCTAGCAGCGCGCACGCGTCCGACAGCGAGGGCGAGGACGAGTCGTCGTTCACGTCGACGTCGACCATGGACTCGGACTACGAGATCCCGGTGGCCCTGCAGCGGCTGCACGTGTGGAGCAACGAGCGCGTGTCGGCCAAGGTGTCGCGCGCGCTCTCGGGCATGAACACGATCCGCGAGAGCGAGTCAGTGCGCTTCAGCATGGCCACGGCACACAAGTGGAAGAAGGTTGGCTACCACCCGTACAAGCCGGACGCGGCGGGCTACACGGCGCTGCACCGCGCGGCCAAGAAGGGCGACGAGGCTGTCGTGGCCTCGCTGCTCGCCATGTTCGACGGCAAGGCGCTGGACCTGGCCGCCATCCAGTCACACAAGCAGCACCAGATCGCGCTGCACATCGCCGCCAAGTACGGCAATCTGGACGCCGTGCGGCTGCTGTCGGCGCCCGAGTTCCGCGCGCTCGTCAACCAGCCGGACCGCAACGGCAACACGCCGCTGCACTTCGCCGCGACGTGCAGCGCGCCGTCGGCGCCCGACGTGGTGGCGCTGCTGCTGCTGCGCGGCGCCGACCCGACCATCAAGAGCAGCCGCGACGTGTTCCCCATCATTGCGCACGTGCTGACGGCGCAGGAGGACGACCCGGAGATCGTCAAGCTGCTCATGAAGCACGGCAGCGACCCCAACACGATCGACGGCGCGGGCAACACGGTGCTGCATGTGGCCGTGTCGCAGGGCCTGTGGAAGGTGGCGGCCGCGCTCGTGCGCGAGCACGCCAGCATGACGGTGCGCAACAACCAGGGTGTCATGGTGCTGGACATTCTGTCGCCGCCGCAGCTCGCCTGGCTCGCCAAGTTCATCGCGCACGCGCCCGAGTGGGTCTCGAACGACTCGCAGCGTGCCTGCATGGTCTGCGCGCGCAGGTTCAGCCTGCTCGTGCGCCGCCACCACTGCCGGCTCTGCGGCCGCATCTGCTGCGGGCCCTGCTCGCGCTACAAGCGGCGCCTGCCCTTTTCGGCCACGGCCACCAAGCCTGCGGCCAAGACGCGCCACCACCTCGTCAAGGTCTGCAGCACGTGCATCACGGTGCGGGAGGTGGCGCACGACGACGTCTCGTGGGCCAGCACGACGGCCGACCGATTAGTGGCCAGTGACGCCGCTATCGACTACAATGATTATTAGCCGGCCACCGAGACGAAGGCGCCAGCCGGGCCGCTGGGCCGTCATAGAGGTGCGCGCGGATCGCCGGAAGCCTTGCGCGTGTGTCGATAAGGAGAGGGAGCGAGTGTTTTAAGGACGAGCGCGAGTTGCCGAGGAGGAGGAAAGGGAATCGAACGAAGATTGCCACGCGTTCGTCATGCAGGGAATGAATGAGCCACCGCCGCACTAGAGCTCACTGCGTCTCCTCTCGCGCTCTCCTCGCCAGCCACTGCGCAGTCATTCCGCGGCCATCTCCTACTGCGGCACTTGCTTGTCGGACCTTCCGACTGCCACCGCTCGCGACTTCCTGCGCCTAGGCCTGGTACCCGCCGTGCGTCGGCAGCATCATCGGCCCGCCGTCCTTCATGCTGCTCCGCCGACAAGCCAGGCAGACAGGCGTCGGTCAGTCAGTCGGTGCACGACTCGACGCGATGCACAGAACAACCAGAACGCACCTCTTGAAGTAGTAGTAGAGGAAGTCGGCCATCATGAGCATGTGGCCGATCTGCACAAAGATGACCGTGTAGCCCACGTGCTGGCCCGCGTCCTTCTCGCCCAGCTCGTGGTACGACGAGAACCAGAAGACGAGGTGCAGGAAGCTGCCGAACGCCAGCGCGTACACAAAGTGCGAGATGCACGACTCGACCGCGCCGCCGCCCTGTTGTTCGTCCGCAGAGCCACGGATTAGACCAAAATCCCATAGCGTCCGCGCCGACCGACACAACGCGCCACTTACCCGCTTCTGGAACATGAAGAGCTGCGGCAGGATCGCGACGGCCTGTGTATGGACCACAAAGGCGAGTGAGTGGGTCTGTCTTGAGCACGTAGCAGGTGGGCGTCGAAGACGAGAGAGCCGACCTCAATGTAGAGCGCGATCGTCCACGCGACGTCGGCGAACCAGTTGCGGTTCAGGTTCGGGTGGATGATCTGCGTGACAAGCGTTAGACCTGGCTGGCGGGTTATATGCCGCTCTTTTACGGTCCAGCGTCACGTACCATGCCCATGAGGATGCAGGGCAGCAGGATGTAGAGCGCGCCGAGCTCCGTGGGCACGTGCAGCCAGCCGAAAGTGTCGTACCGCAGCTCGTAGGTTGAGTTGAAGCGCGTCGTGACCAGGTAGATGACGCCGCAGCAGAGCACGAGCGCGACGATCTCGAGCAGCGAGTACAGCCAGTCGCCCGTGCGGTCGTACGGCAGGTAGCCCTGGTACCGCAGGATGGAGCTCAGCCGGAAGAGGAACACGAACGCGTACAGCTCGAGCGTCTTGAGCGACAGCCCGGCGACCGAGCGCTGCGAGAAGGCCTTGAAGATGAGGAAGATGAACCCGAACGCGCGCACGAACGAGCCCAGCGTCTGGAGGGAAGTGGCGCACAAGCGGGTCACATGTTAGCGTCCTACGATCAACACGTGCTGTACATCGAGGAGAGCGGCCGCACCATGAGGAAGGAGAAGTCGCCGTCGCTGAACAGGTGGTAGCAGAAGAGCACCACCACGCAGAAGCCCGACCAGAGCGCGATGTTGCTCTTGTGCGTCGTCAGGAACGCACTGTCCGCCACCACGACATAGCGCACGACGTCAGTCCTCCCTCTGTCTTTGCGCCTTACAAAGCAGGGCGAGTCGCCAGCCATACGAGTCGCCAGGAGGGGACTTACGCGCCGCGAAACTTGTCCTTGCTCGAGTCCATCATGGTCACCGCGGGTGCTGCTGCGGAAGGGAAACGATCGAGCAATGAACGCGTAAGCGGTGGCGAGGATTCGGCTAAATGCGAATCTGCAGATCTTTCTGGGTCGGGTCGGGTCGGGTTTCCGCTCGCAAAATCAAAGAAGCACGCACCCGGACCGGGTTGCGATGGATACAGATGGCAGGCAGGCAGGAGGTTCCTGCCTTCCATCTGTTCCATCGACGAGACGACCAACACGCATGATCCGATCCATGTGCGTGGCTTCACAGGAGATCAATGACGATTTGCACGCAAACGACAATGTAAACTCGCTGTTTGACCGGCACAGACAGCTAGCTGTTCACGCCGACGCCGGCTCGTGGTCCGGCAAGCCGCAGACGCGCGCACACTGCTGCCAGAGGCGCTCGCGATCAGCGTCGCTCCAGGCCGTGCGCGCGAGCGGGAAGTCGGTGCGCGCCTCGGCGCGGTCGAACCAGAAGACTCCGCTGGTGCGGCCGGGCTCGTCCGCGATGGCGAGCCACACGGCCGTGTCGGCACCCTGCCGCGCGTCCCGCATCATGCCGCGGTTCTTCTCGTAAAAGTCGCCGATGGAAGCCACCACGCCGGGTGTCGCGGCCCAGCCGGGGTGCATGGCGTGAAACACGACGCCCTCTGCCGCCGGCTCGATCGCCCAGCGCTTCGTCAGCTCCACCTGCGCGCGCTTGGCCTGCGAGTACGCCGACGTGCCGTTGAACGTGCTGCCCAGTGGCGCGGATCCCAGGAGCTCGCGCGGGTCGCTCACGCCCGTCAGGTACTGCCCGCCAGACGACACGTTAACGACGCGGCCGTGCGGCGCGCGCTGGAGCTCGGGCAGCAGCAGGCCCGTCAGCAGGAAGGACCCGCCGATCGCAATGGCCACGGTCGCCTCCAGCGAGTCGCCCGTGCGCTGCTCCTCGCTCAGCAGCACGCCGGCGTTGTTGATGAGCCCGTGCAGCACCGAGTACTGCCGCTTGAAGGCGCTCGCGAGCGCCCGGACGCTGTCGAACGAGCCGAGGTCAGCCACGTGCACGACCACCTGCGGCTCCGTGACGCCGGCGGCCTTGGCGCTCTTGACGATCTCGGCGAGCGCAGCTTCGGCGCGATCCGCGCTGCGGCAGACCATGTGGACCGTCGCGTGACGCTTGGCCAGCTCCTCGGCCATTGCGCGGCCCAGGCCCGCGTTCGCGCCGGTCACCATGTAGTGACGAGCGGACAGGTCTCGCTGTTGCGCCATGTCCGGGTCGCTCCACGTCGCCCGGGCCGCCGAGAAGCCCCGGTGCCCGTAGTAGCGCAACCCAAGCGGGTACCACTGCGCCATGGCGACCACGCTGAACCACATGCTTGTCGTGACTGCACGCCCGGCCAGGAGGCAGTGAAGAAGGCTTGTCGGAACTGCGCGAGGTGAGCGAGTCGAGCGAGGTCAACCGACGCGCAAGCTTATCGAACATCAGTGAACCCATTCGAAGTCGCAGAACTGTCGCTGCTCGACTAAGTCCGCGAAACTCTTCAGAGTCCAGCGTGATTGGCATGGACACATAACATTGTGGTGACAACAGGCAATCCGTGGGAAGGGCTGGAGCGCTGGCATCTGGCGTCCAACAGGTGAGTGCGCCGCAGCGGACAGGGTGTAGCGCAATGCCCTCACCCCAGCAGTTCCAAGTGAGGTCGCGGGTGGTTGGCGTTCTCGGCGCACAGGGTGTCTGACTGCGCGTCCTCGTCACGAGCGCGATGCCGGAACGCGTGACACTTTGGCACCAGCTCGGCTTGCCACAGGCACTCGCTCTTCCCAAGACACGACCGTGGCAACTCGCCGCAAGCCGACGGCGCCGTAAGCGCGGGTATTCCACGATATCGCCCCGAGGATGAACATGTACGTGTGCAGCAGCTGGGCCACGTCGTCGTCTCTGGGCAGCGGGTCCATGAAGAGCCGCAGCCGGTACTTGACCTCGAGTACCTTGCCGCCGGCCGTGTGCCGTCGATCTTGCCGCGTACGAGCACGTCCACGCCACGCGTCACGCGCGCCATGCGGATCCTGGAGAAGACGAGGTTGCGGTCCTTTGCGGCCACGCGCTGCTGCTGTAAGTTGAGCTGCGTCTGCTGCTGGTCGTCGTCGATCGACTGGCGAGCGGATTCATTGTCGCTACTTGTCGAAGCAGCAGGCGATGGAGCAGCAAGCGGGCCGACTGTGGCGTTCCGTGGATGGTTCGCATCTAGACCAGCCTCCTCTGCGCTCGGTAGAGTCGGCGCGGACGCTGAAGCCGACAGACAGCAAAGGCGGTGTGGCCGCTGCGGTGCGCATCTTGAGCGACCGCTGCTCCACCACCTTGCCCACCGTCGACTTGAAGATGTCTCGGTGCGCTGATCCATAGCACAGCGGTCGACCTCTTCGGCGATGGAGACGCGAGACCTTTTGCATGCAGCAGTCGAACTCGACCTTCATCTGCTTGCGGTGCAGGGTCTGCGACTTGACCTGACCGACTTCGTGAGTGAGTCATCGCTTGTCCCCCCCCCCCGCTTTTAGTGACCAACAAGGTCATCCTGGAGCGCAGCCAGGCCGCGATCGCTGCGCA
>JAADXY010000750.1:0-15270 GCA_023338065.1 Phytopythium montanum
AAAAACCAGACTCCAGCCCGCACCTGAACGCCGAGAGGGAGGCCGCGCGAGCTACCGGGCGTCACGAGGACGCCCAGCGCCGCCCGGGAAGCGGAGAGAGGAAGCCTCAGGGTACCTGGTCAACGTGCTCCATGGTCGTCGAAGGGGATGATTTCCGATAGTAAAGCGCTGTGAAGTTGCCGCGATTGCGATCGACTTCCTGGAGCCAACCAAATGGCGGAAACTTCATATCGTTACTTTTGAGGCTGAGGAGGGCTTGTAATTAGGTAGAAAAGGGTATGTAAAAGTAACGCGAACATTTCGACGGTGCTGCATTGCCGCCTCCCTTGATGCAACATGGGACGATCTCATGGACACCTTCTGCGTGGGATACCTCGCTGCTCTCGGCTCATTGTATCCATCCACTGAATCACAGCAACATGGAGCTCACTTGTGACGCCACTAGCGGCCGAAATGCGTCGCCATCACTGTTGAATCCTGCTCTCCATCAAGACTGTGGAGTGGCCTCACGCCAGCAAGAAACATGATCACACGGCGCGTCTTTCAGGCGATTACAAGGACGTCGACCCTGCTCCTCCCTACGTCAGCTCCTCTTCTTGGCCAACTGCTCCCCCTTCTTGTCCGTCGGCTTACTGCTGCTTGCTCGTGATGTACGTGTTCACCTCGGCCGCGTTCTCCTGGTAGCCCTGGAGGCGGAAGGACGAGTTCTGGTACGCCCACAGGAAGCCGCCGAGCGAGCCCAGCACGCCTGTGACCCACATGGACGGGCCCGCCACGCGCTTGTGCAGCTTCATGCCTGTCATGAACGCTGGGTAAGCCCTCCAGTCGCCACAACACACAAGAAGAACTCGTGAGCAAGCCGAGACGACGCACCAAAGACGTAGCCGAGCGGGAAGGAGGCCGCCGTGACGCCGCCCCAGCGCGCGTAGTCGCCGCCGCTGAAGTTCTGCTTGATGTCCGCGAACGTCGGGTGCTCCACGATCACCGGGAAGCGCGGCGCGCGCGGGTCGCGCAGCGGAGTCGCCTGGCCGCTCATGCTGCTGGTTCACTTGTTCTCCCCCTGTGAACTTGTGGAGCGCCGCAATACTGCGAAATCGTATGTCACTCCTTTTAAAAACGATTACCTTTTCATTCAGATGTACTTGGATGGAATGGACCTTTATCATTTGATATCGAAAGGTCGCGCGGACTCGATCCTGTGGCGGAGACGCTCGCTATTTGTGCAGGACAGACGGAGGTTGCGGGCTATGTATAGCACTGTAGTCACCGAGCGTGGGAGGTTGCTCGGGATGTGGTCCATTCGTAGAGCAGCCCGCGAAAGCACTCGACTCAGCCAGCCAGCCAGCCAGCCAGAGCAGACAGACAGACAGACAGACAGACAGACAGGATGGAGACGGCGCCGCCGGCCTCGCCCACGCGCGGCGACCTCACGTACAAGATCGTGGTGATCGGCTCGGCTGCCGTGGGCAAGACCAATCTGCTCGCGGTGGCTGCGCGCGGCCAGCAGTTCAACGCTCTCAGCACGGCGACGCTCCAGCCCGAGTTTGTAACCGGTGCGTCATGCTGTGCCTCACGACGGGGCTAGCCAGCCGCCAGCTTCAGGCTCATGATGCTAACGCTGCGAGGACGTGCGCAGTCAAAGTGCCGCGGCCAGACTGGAAGTTTGGCGAGCCGAACCAGTTCCTGCGCGCGCAGGTGTGGGACACGGCAGGCCAAGAGCGCTTCCAAGCCGTCTCGAGCTCGCACTACCGCCGCTGCAACGGTACACTAGCCTCTATGAGCTCCAAGCTTTGACTATGCCGCTCACTTGTATGCATGCCCGCATTGGTTGCTTCAGGCGCGCTCATCGTGTACGACGTCAGCACTCGGCAGTCGTTCAAAGACGTCTTCTCAGGCACGACGGGCGGCAACCAGTGGCTTCGGTCGCTCAAGGACAACAGCGACCCAGCCCTGCTAGCGGCGGTCATGCTCGTGGAGAACAAGGTGGATAAGCTGAGGGCCAAGACGACGGCCGATCGCCCAGCGACCTTCGTACAGGACGAGGAGACGCAGCGGCTGCTGTCCGACACGGTCATCAAGCAGCCCAAGGTGGGCTGGCTCGAAGAAGCGAGTCCGAGCGAGACGGTGCCCTACCGCGTCGCCAACAGCCTCATGTTCGCGCGCACGTCGGCGCTGACGAACCAGTGCGAGCTGTTCGAGCTGACGGAGCAGCGCGCCGAGACCGGCCCGGACCTGTTGGCGCTCGGCAGCGCTCCAGGCGCGCTTAAGTATGAGGTGACGCCGGCGGTGGCGACCGTCGCGCAGGCCATCGAGGCGCTCGTGCTGCGCATTTACGCGCGGTCGGCCGACATGAGCGCCGGCGGTAGTAAGCCGTCCGGCAAGCGCTTCTCGCTGCACGACCCCGCCGCGCTCGAGACGAGCAAGAGCGGCTGCTGCTGACCGACTCCTTGAGTGAGCAGCCCCCAATACCATCGATTTGCCTTTCAACACTCTGCGAGTGTGCCCCAGCGCTGTCTATTGTACTAACATGGCGAGTTGCTGGACCTCCTAAAGAGCTTTACGGCTCCTCGTCGCCGTCTTCTGGCTTGAGCGCGGGCAGCGCGTCCTCGTCGAATACGACGCGCACCGTGAGCGAGCAGCTCGGGCACTCGGCGATGTCCTCGCCGTCCAGCAGATCCTCGAGCGCGATGAAGAACTTGTCGCCGCACGGGCACGGGTAGTAGTACACCTGCTCGTCCGCGTCGAACTCCATGTCCTCGATTTCCACCTCGTCGTACACGGACATGGCGGCGACCGATCGATCGCCCGCCACGCACGACTCGACTCGCTTCCCTTGCCTTCTTATCAGGTCCGGAGCTGCTGGTGGCGGTCAGGTCGCCCATAACCTCCTTCATATAATACTTCATGGCAAATCAACTTAGGCGGGTTATTCACTGCTTAGAGGTAGACCACGTTGAACTTGCCTGCTTTCTCCAGCCCCGTGGCCAAGGGCTGGGCCTTCCCTAGTGTGACCGATTGTCTCCTGCTACTGTCCCGGAACTCACGTCGTCTTGCCGAACAAGCGGTTCAGGAAGCCCGAGGACGGTGTCCCTGCCGACACGTCGAGCGACGGACTCGTCCCGGAGGGCACCAGTCCCGTGAAGACCGGGCCATGGCCACCGCCGACCATGGTTTTCCGCTTGCCGCCGCCGCGGATGGGGCGGATCACGCCGTCGTTGTAGAAGGAGCCGGCGCGCAGCGTCTTGATGACCGACGACGTCGGGTCGAAGCCGCTGGAGCCGAGCCCGCCACCGCCTTGGCTCGACAGCTGCGCCTCGAAGTGCGAGCGTTGAGCGCCGCGGAAGTCGGCGATCTGGTCGCGCAGCCGCGTGAGCTCCTCCACGTGCTTCTCGGCCTGCGCGCGCATGTTGCCGGCCATGATGCGGTTGTTGGCCTCCACCTGCTTGATGCGCTCGTCGCGCAGCGCCAGCTTCTTCTTCGACTCCGTCAGCTCGAGCTCCAGCGACGCGTACTTGCGCAGCAGCTGCCGGTGCACGGCCACGAGCTGCTCGAGCTTCTGCTGGATCGACCGCATGTGCTGCCGCTCCCGCGCCGACATCCCGCTCGGGTGGTTGCTCACTGCCGAGGTCGCGGACGACGCAGTCGATGCAGACGATCCGTCGCTGCCTCCGTCGCCATGCTCGTTGGCAGTCGCCAAGCGCTCCAGCTGCTGCTCCAGGTCGCGGATCTGGCCCGCCTTGCGTTCCACATCCTCGCTCAAGCGCGACTTCTCCCTCTCCGCCGCCTGCTGCAGCTGTCTATACTCGGCCTCGTACTCCTTGAGCTCCGCCTCCAACGCCGCGCATCGGGCTTGGAGCTGCGCGCTGCTGCCACTGGGCGACTCGGCCGGCGCTGCGTCGTCACCGGCAGTCTGAGACTGAGGCGACGATGGTGTGGCCGCCACCGCTTGATCGTCGTCCTTCTCCTCTTCCGCTGCATCATTAGCAGACGCTGCTGCTGCAGCAGCAAGCTTCCCGAGTGCGCCAGTGGGAGAAGCCGCGCCGTTCGCTGGGATCTCCTGCATCAGCGCGCTGAACTCGTGCTGCAGCGTCTCGGCGTGGATGCGCAACTCCTTGTGCTCGAAGCTGAGGCGGTCGTGGTCCGCACGCAGCTCCGAGAGCACCGTCTCCCGCTGGCGGATCTTCTCCTCCATCGACTGCTCCTGCAGCTCCTTGACCTTGCGCAGCTCCTCGTTCAGCACGTGCGACGTCTCCAGCGCCTTGATATGTTCGTCCAGCTTGGCCGTGAGCAGCCGGATCTCTTCTCCGCGGCGCGTCGATTCCATCTTCTCCTCCGCCAGCTCCTCTTCCAGCTGGTTGACGCGCTCCTGCAGCTCTTCAAGCGCTTGAACAGCGCGCGACGTCGCGACTTCACTGCCATCCACGTCGACTTGTACGCCCTCAGCTTCAACGCTGGCGTTCACAGCAGTCTTTGACGCTGCGACTGCTGCTTGAGCACTAGCAACAGTAGAGCCACTGCCGTCCATGTCTGGCCTGACAAGAGGTCCGCCTGGCGCGCCGGAGAGCCGCGCTTCGAGCGAAATAATGTACGTCTGCTGCTTGGCGATGAGCTTCTCGGCGTTTCCCAGCAGGATCTTGTACTCCTCGACGCTGCGCTGCTCGTTGACAACCGCCTTGTTCTTGATGGACTTGGCCCGCGTGCCGAAGCGCAGCGTAGATATAGTCTCGGACGTGTTGTAGCTGCTCGGGGACACGTTGATGATGAGCGCTGTGCGCGAGTTGCCGCCCAGCGACTCCTGCAGCACACGCGTGAGCTTGCTGTCCCGGTACGGCACGTGCGACACGTTGGCGTCCGTGAGCGCGTTGATGACCATGCCGAGCGCCGAGAGCGACTTGTTGATGGTCTTGGCCTCCTCGAGCTGCTTGCCGGACGCGCCCGTCTTGCGCACCATCTCCGAGCCCGCCAGGTCCACGAGGTACAGCTTGCCCGCCTTGGTCGCGCCGTTCTCCAGGTGTCGCTGGAAGAGCGTCACGATGAACACGCTGTGGCTCCGCGAGCTGCCTTCATTCATGCCTGTAGCGGCCACCGCGCGGTTCGAAGCGCCTTCACGCATAGTAGCCAGCAACTCCTCGTCGCTGGTAACACACGTCTCGGTCATGCCCTCGACGAAGATGCCGCGCTGCGCGTCCTCGCGCACCTGCAGGTTGACCTTGGACTTGTACGGGTCCAGCAGGTCGCGGATGCGCTCCATGTAGATCTCAATGTAGCTCACCTTGACGATGAACTCGAGGTTCTCGTCCGCCGCCATCACGTTGCTGAAGATCTCGGTGGCCGTGCGCGGGATGATGCCGCGCAGCTCCGGGTCGTCGATGCTCGCGCCCTCCATAGTGTACGTCTTGCCCGACGACGTCTGGCCGTACGCGAAGATCGTGGCGTTGTACCCGTCCATGAGGTCCTGCACCACGGGAAGCGCCACGCTCTCGAACACGGCCTGCTGGCTAGACTCCTCGCCGAACACGTGGTCGTACGCGAACTTCTGCGGCGTGCCGTCGCCGGCCTTGACCTCGATCGTCTCGTCCGAGACGCTCACGCACCGCCTCGCGCTCGTCATCGCCAGCTCCTTGGCGTTCTGCGGACGCACGCGGCAGCACACACGCACGTTGCCGCCGCCATCGAGCTGCTCGGACACGAAAACCCGGGTGTTAGCGCTTCTTGGAGGCCGTCAGACGCACTGATCGCACCGGCCTTTCCGCACATTGGACGAGCCGGAAGATGGAGCTCGCATCGCTCTCCTGCTGTCAGTTCTGGGGATATGGAGACGCTGGTGACGGCAATGAGATGCCTGACACTTTGGCAGCGCGGTGTAGACGTCGAGACGCGCGTGGAGAGAGCAAGAGACGCGCGTGGAGAGAGCAAGAGACGCGCAGAGAGCAGCAGGAAGCAACCCGCCGAGCGTCTGGTTGCTTCTCTTGGCTCGAATGGGTATTTTTACTCGTTTTGGGGGCAAACCAGTCCGTGTTGGTCGCCTTCCTTCCAAACATGCTCAGTCGAAACATCTCCTGCGAACTTTACCAGCTTCAATAAACGCACTTTACGAACGTTACAACACGCACTTTACGACAACGAACCTACTGCAGCGAAACTGTGACGAGGCGCGGGCTGTGCACGTCCGGCACGTAGTCGGCACGCGAGCGCTGGTACTCGGCGTCTCTGCACGAGATCTCGGCGTCGAACGCGTCGCTGACGTCGACCCGAAGGCCCGCAGCTGCTGCCTTGGCACAGAAGCGCTCCATGGAGCCGCTCCGGCTGGGCTGGAGCAGCAGACACGTGCCGACGCGCGGCTCGAGCAGCTGTCGGATCGTGTGCACCAGGTCTTCGTGGAACTCCTCGAAGAACAAACAGTCGCTGGCGAACACGAGGTGGAACTGGCCGCGCCAGCGCGCCGGCAGCTGCGCCGTGCGATCCCAGCGCACCAGCTCGGCAGCGACCTTGGCGGTTGAAGGCAGCGTCCCATGCCGGCGATTCTCATCGAGTGTGAGCCGCAGATTGTCCACTGCCAGCGGGTTCCCGTCCGTGATGAGCATTTGACCGATGGGGAACAGAGAGTGCGCGAGCAGCCCGAGACTGGCAAGCCCCGCCATTCCGCTGCCGAGCTCGCAGCAGTTGACCGCAGTCGGCCCTGTGCCGCTGCTGCTCTCGCATATACGCTGGTGGATCCTCCCGCCGACACCGCTCCTCAGCATGTGCCAGAGCAGGATCTGCTCGGACGGCCACGTGCGGATGTTGCCCGTGTTGTCCACGCCCTGGTTCACCTGGTGGCTCAGCAGCTCCGCCACTGTCACCCGCTTGCTCGCTCGCTTGGTCTTCTCGTGGACGTATATCACTCGCTTCTGCGACGATTCAGCACGCGCAGGAGCATCCACCAGCGACAGCGGCTGCGCCTCTCCGTCCGAAGGCAGAGCCAAGTCGTAGGCAACCCATGCGAAGTTGTCTGCCGCCGGCTTCGCGATGTGCACCGCGTTCTCTGTCACCGGCTCAGCTCTAAACATGGGGAAGAACTCGGTCGAGATGGCGGACGCTGTGTCGGCCGACGCCTCGCCCTCCCGCCGTCGGGACAGCAGCGCCGCGCGCAGCACGCGCCAGTGGCGCCTCGTCTTCTCCTTGGTGTCCGTCATTTGCGTGCTCGGACTTTGACAACCTAGTGGCTATCGACAGTATTCTCTAAAACGCACCTAGCGAATCGTACCTAAAGCGGAAACAACAGTGCGTCGATCCAGGATCGCCCCGCTTGCCAAGAAGAAGAGATCCCCAAGGCGAAGCACCGACGTGCAGGAGGAAGCCGCGCTTGACGACACCCGCCCGCCACCATGCCGCTCGAATCGACCATGATATGGTGCGTCTCTCCTTCTCCGCGCTCTCTCCTCCTCCCTGGCGGCCGCTCGAACACTTCTGCAGTCGCTCCGTGGCGTCAGGCGGAAGAAGAGAGGTAGCTTTGACCGGAACCGACGCCGCCACTAACGCTTATGCGGCGTGCTGTGGCGACGGGGGGGCAGCCTCGACAACTCCGAGTGGATGCGCAACGGAGACTACATCCCCTCGCGCCTGGAGGCGCAGCACGACGCCGCGAATCTGCTCTGCGGGACCAAGACGCAGTCCAACCCGGAGAGCACGGTCGGCGTGCTCGCCATGGCTGGCAAGAGGTGTGTTTCGCCTTCCAGGAGCTGCCCTTAACGCCCACAGACCACTCTTCATCGCTGCGCGATCGATAGAGGCGTTCTGTGCCTTTCGTGGCGACGCGAGAGGCTTGAAGCGGGCTCCAGACTCACCTGCGATCGTTCGGTGTGTGGTGACAGTGTCCAAGTGCTGGCGTCGCCTACGGACAACATGGGCACGTTGCTGAGTGCCATCCACAGCGTGAGCATCAGCGGCGTCATGAAGCTGTCGAACGCGCTGCAGGTCGCCCAGCTCGCGCTGAAGCACCGGCGAAACAAGACCGGTGCGTCAACGCCTTACCATGGCGATGTTGGAGCCCGAACTCGAGGGTTCTGACTGTGTTGCTGGTGTACTGCAGGCTCCCAGCGTATTGTGGTGTTCATCGGCTCGCCGGTCGTCGAGGACGAGAAGACGCTGACCAAGATCGGCAAGCTGCTCAAGAAGAACAACGTGCGTCGGCTTCTTTCGGGCTCAAGATGCTGCCACTATGACTGACGGTCGGTACTGTGTCTTCCCTCCCTTGCGTGCTGCTTCAGATTGCTGTGGACGTCGTGAGCATGGGCGACGTGGACACGAACGCGAGCAAGCTGCAGGTGTTCGTGGACGCGGCCAGCAGCAACAACAACAGGTCCGACCATGCTCCATGGCAAAGACGCTGGTCATGTGTACACGTTGACTCACACCCGGTGTGCCATGCAGTCATATGGTCACTGTTCCCCCTGGAGTGCTCCCGTCGGACGTCCTGGTGTCGTCGCCGGTTCTCCACGGCGAGGACAGCGGCATGGCCGCTGGTATTGGCGCCACTGGAGGCGGCGGCGCTGGCGGCGACTCGTTTGCCGAGTACGGCGGCGTCGACCCGAGCCTGGACCCCGAGCTCGCTCTGGTATGTTCACTCCATCTTCTTCATCATAGTTTTGAAGTCGGAACTGATGTTGACATTGTCTTGATGTGTCTTAGGCGCTGCGTGTGTCGATGGAGGAGGAGCGCGCGCGCCAAGAGGCGGCGCAGAAGCGGGCGGCGGAGGCCAAGGCGCAAGAGGATGTCGCCGCTGCACCTGCCCCCGAGGCGACCCCCGAGGTGGCTACCGCTCCGACCACAGAGACGCCGGCTCCTGCGACGACTGCCCCTGCCGCTGAGCCCAAGCCAGCAGCTGCGCCTGCGTCCACGACGGCACCTGCTGCTGCTACTGGTGCTGGCTCTGCTGCTGCTGCTGCTGCTGCTCCGGCTGCGGGAGCTCCGCCTCCGGCCCCTGCGGCAGCGTCGACGCTCCCGTTCATGGACCCGACGTTCGTCAACTCGCTGCTGTCCGGGCTGCCGGGCGTGGACCCGAACGACCCGAAGATCGCGGCCGCCATGGCGCAGATGGGCAAGAAGAGCGGCGACAAGAAGGACGAGGAGAAGAAGGAGGACAAGTAGAGCGCGGCCTGCAGTATCCAGCGGCTTCCGCTAGCACCGCGGGGCTGGAGGAGCGACGCCTACGACCCATAACACACTGCGCTTTGCTCAGAGGCACTGGAGGTGCAGGCTTGGCAGTCATGATGCACACACAGTGTCCAACATCCGCATGAGAAATTGTTGCGGTTGAAGTGATGGCAGATGGTGGCTTTCAGAAAATAATTACAGCCAATCAGTGACTCGAGAACGAATTTGCCAACTAAAAAAATAAGCGAACCAATCAAAGCGGTTTCCGCATCTTATTCACGCGCTAATCTTGGAAAATCAACTTGTCTCTCCATTAACGCATGCACACATCATAAATTACCCAACTACAATGCAATATCAACTTCAAAAGACCTTCTATAACGTATAAAAAGAGCTTATGTGGTACGATGTTGCCGTCTCCAAGCCAGAGGACACTTCAATCAGTTGATTACTCTCCGGCATACAAACATCAAGAGCAAATCTGTGAAAAGGCAAGGAATGACACGCGACAAGACTCGAGGATGGCGAGCATGCACCGCGCATATTGGCCCCCCACTGCAGCTCTTGCCCTCGTCCGCGCGCTCTGGTCCGCCCCGCCCTCATCTCACCGCATCTTGGGTCCCCGCGTCCGACCTTTGCGGCCGCTGGATCGCCTCCCAGCTCGCGGCCCAAGCAGGTTGAAGTGAAATCTCAGACGTGGCTGCCGATCCGACCCCACCAAGAGCTTCGTATCGCAGTCGCCGGACAGCGAAAAGACCCGCAGTTCCTCATTGCCGCACTCGCAGCCAGGCACCCGGCGCGGCCTCTCCTGCCTTCCAGCCGTCTCTAGACACGAGCAACCGACCGACCGAGCCGACTGCCCGACCCGACAACAAGCCAGGCGAGATGGTGCTGCAGGTGTTTACGCGGCGCGACCCGCAGCTGAGCGACGAGGCCAAGCGCTTCCTGTACTCGCTGCCGCCGGCGTTCGCCGCGTCTCTGCGCAAGCGCCGGCGGCTGCTGCCCGTGTGGAGCTCGCACCGCTACTGCGTGGCCATCAAGTCGAGCTTCCTGGTCTACCACCGCGACGACGCGGGCGTGGCCAGCAACAACATCAACAACCAGCAACAAGCGACGCCCAAGGACCCTGCGCGCGCACTCAAGTTCGTCAACCTGCTGCAAAGTCGCGTCAAGCTCGTGGACGACGACCGCCACGCAGGCTTCGTCCTCGTTCTCGTGCCCGCAGGCTCCAGCAGCGGCCACGCCGTCTACTTCGCAGCCGACTCGGAGAAGGACCGCGCGCGGCTGGCGGCGGCCATTGCGGCCGTGCAGCGCCAGTCGCCGCCCAGCATGCGCGACTTTACGACGCTCAAGCTGCTGGGACGTGGCCACTACGGCCGCGTGCTGCTTGCTCGCTTGCAGTCTTCCGAGCCGCACCAGATTGCCAGCGAGAGTGCAGGCGACGCGAAACTGTACGCAATCAAGGAGATGAAGCTCGGCCAGGTCAAGGCCAAGGTGGCGTACGCGGAGCGCGCGGTCATGGAGTGGGCGGGGCGGCACCCGTTCCTGCTGCCGCTGGACTTTGCGATGGCTCGCGGCCGCGCCGTGTTCCTCGTGTCGCCCTTCCTGCCCGGCGGCGACCTGTTCGTGCACTTGCAGCACCACGGAGGTGCCTTGGATGAGCGCGCTGTCTGCTTCTACGGCGCGGAGCTCGTGCTCGCGCTCGAGCACCTGCACAACATGAGCATCGTGCACCGCGACATTAAGCCGGAGAACGTGCTGCTGGGCCTCGACGGCCACGTCAAGCTCGCCGACATGGGGCTTGCCAAGCGGCTGGCTGGACGCACCGGACGCACGACCACCATGTGCGGCACAGACACGTACCTGCCGCCTGAGATGGTGTCGCGGGCTCCAGGCGGCCACGGACTGCCCGTCGACTTCTGGCAGCTCGGCTGTCTGCTGTTCGAGCTGCGCTCCGGGTACCCGCCGTTCTACCTGCCGCAGTCGAGCCAGAAGGCGACGCACCAGCGCATTCTGCAGCTGCCCGTGAGGTACCCGCGCAACATGTCGGCGGAGCTGCAGGACCTGGTCGCTCGGCTCCTGGACAAGCGGCCGGAGCACCGTCTTGGCTCGACCAGCGGCATGAGCGAGGTGAGAGCGCATCCCTTCTTCCGGGCTGTCAACTGGGACGACGTGCTGCGCAAGCAGGTGACTCCGCCGCTCATGCCGCGCGCCGTGACGCCCGAGAACCTCGTGAGCAACTTCGACCCGCAGTTCACGGACCAGCCGCACCAGCTGTACGTGCCGGACGAGCTCGGAGAAGACCTCGTGCGCGACTTTGCCGGCTTCGACTACTGCCGGCCGGTCACGCCCAAGAAGCGCATGCGGCTAGACGAGCACGGCAGCGGCCGCGGAGGCAGCAGCGTGACGGCCAACGAGTCGTTCGTGCGCCTCAGCGCCGACTCGACGAGCGTGGACGACGGAGACGACAAGCCTGAGGTCGAGCTGGACGCCGACGCCGTGCGCATCAAGATCTGAGGGGTGACAAGGGCAGAGAAGGAGGTATCCAAGCAGGAAGCAGTTGATATTTATAAGGCACCAACACAAGCGCTTCGAGGTGAACGCTGCTGCGTCGAATTGCATTAGTAGCTGCAGTTGTCCTGGCATCACGGCGCGCTTCACTCGGTGGGGCGTTTGGTCTGCAGGTAGCGCTCGACCTCGCTGTCGTTGCGGCCGAAGCCCTGGAGCCGCAGCTGCGAGTTCTGATACGCCAGCATGAGCGTTCCGACGCAACCCAGCACGCCGGTGAACCACATGCCCTGCCGCGCCATGCTGCGGTCGATCTGCCGCGCTGCTCGTCACGTCATGTCGCACAGCATTAGCACCAGTGCACAGCCATCTTGTGGTCCATGCGTGAAGGCTGGCTTCTGGCGTCCAATGCCGAGACCGACGGATGGAGCGACTCACCGACGAGGTAGCCCATGGGGAAGCAGGCGCCGCCCAGCAGCGCGCTCTGCGCGAAGTCGGCGGTCGAGATGTTGGCACGCACCTGGGCGAACGTCGGATGCGCGTAGACCACCGGGAAGCGCGGCACGTGCGGGTCGCGCAGCGCCGGCCGCTTGCTCTCGGCCTCCTCAGCCATCACTTTCACTTTTTTCGATACAAACTCGCCTGTTGACAAAACCCAACGCTTCCTAAATAGAAGGCCTCTGTTGAAGTCACTTGTCGCTCGAATACAAGAGCGGTCTTCACCCTCGTCTTCGAGCTTCCATACTGAACGCCATACTAACAGTGGAAGATGGAATTGCCTTCCATTCCGAGAAAAGCCGCCGCCGCCGCGCGCATTTGCCGTCGCCGCTGCGCGCGATCTACGAGGCGAAGGACGAGCAGGAGGAGGGCCACAGCACACAGGCGAAGAAGCGGGCGCCATGGACGAGTGGTACGCGCTCAAGCGCGCGCAGTTCCTGGGCAAGCCCGTGGCGTACATTTGCCAGAACATCAACGGCCCGTGCCCGCTGCTGGCAATCGCCAACGTGCTGCTGCTGCGCGGCCACCTGTCGCTGGCCGACGTCTCCACCGAGGGCGACTTTGTGGCCGCGCGCGACCTGCTGGAGGCCGTCCGCAGGCGCCTGGTCGCCACCAACCCGCCAGTGCGTACGACTACGAGGTCTTGGAGATTGCATGAGGTTCTGACGAGCTGGCGGTGGTGCTCCAGGTGACGGGCGGCAGCGAACTGGCGCGCCTGACGCAGGAGAAGACGCTGAGCGACGTGCAGCAGCTGCTGCCGAGCATGCTCGTCGGCCTGGACGTCAACGTGCGCTTCCACAAGTGAGTCAATCGCCTGGTGGATGGAGTGCCTGGCTGATTGACTGACTATTTGTATGAGTGACTGAGCAGCATCACGGACTTTGAGTATACGGTCGCGTGCGCCGTGTTCGACATGCTGGACACGCAGCTCGTGCACGGCTGGCTCGTCGACCAGCAGGACACGGCCACAGTACGCACACCCTGGAGTAACCTTCGCAGTGATGCTCTAGGTGCTCACACTTGTCCACGTTTCACCTGCGTACCAGCTCGATGTGATCGGCAACAAGTCGTACAACGAGCTCATCGAGCGGCTCGTGGACTACCGCGGCGTCATGATGACTGAAGACGCTGGCGGCTCCGCTGCTGTTACTTCAGCCGACTCGGCAACTAGCGACGCAAGCTCGGTACCCTCTCCACCATCAAGCGCTGCTGTTGCTGACCCGTCGAACCAGCCAGCTCCACCTCCGACTCCAGTGGAAGCAGCCCAGCCATCACCGTCTGATCCCTCAACGGGATTCGCTGCGCTGACCATCGACGTGTCTCCTGCTGTATCCCAATCCACCCCCGCGGTGTCTCCCGCTTCGACGCCCAAGAAGAGTCCGTCGCAGAAGACGGTCGAGACGCTCGTCAAGGAGCGGCACTTGAGCGACGCGGACGCCGTCGGGACGGCCACGACGCTGCTGGAGGAAGGGCCGGTGCTCGAGGAGTTCTTCAACTCGACGGCCAGCCAGCTCACGTACTACGGACTCGTCAAGCTCCACGAAGAGGTGCGCGAGCGCCAGCTGTGCGTCTTCTTCCGCAACAACCACTTCTCGACGCTCTTCAAGGTGAGATCGAGTGTCTTCTTTGAAGCTACAGTCTGCACTAACATCTGATCCGCAACGCATGCAACATGTACGCAGTACCAAGGCGCGTTGTACCTGCTCGCCACCGACGCGGGGTATCTGGACGAGCCCAGCATCATGTGGGAGTGTCTGAACGAGATCGACGGCGACACGGAGTATGTAGACGCCAACTTTCAGCGAGCTGGCGCCTCGGAGCGGCAACAGACGCTGCTCTCAACCCGCCAAGAGCAGCCCGTCTTCGACAACAGACTACAGCAGCAGCAGTACCAGCAGCTGCCGACCGACGACCGGATAGCGAGTTCCCAAGGCGAGAGCAGTCGGGAAGTCTCGTCCGCCTCGGACTTTGACAACGACAGCTCGCGCGACGAGGTTCGAGCCGTCCACGCGACTCAAAGCGGCGGGTCGGCAGGCAATCGACGTGAAGATCTCGACCCGGACTATCTCCTGGCGCTGCGGCTCCAAGAAGAGGAAGAGGCGCTCGCTCAGCGAGCCAAGGGCGGGTCGTCCGTCACCATCGCCTCGCGACCACTGCAGCCTATTGACGCGGACCGCGAGGCGAGTTATGCGGACGTGAGCGAGAGTGACGAATCGTACGGTGGTTGCGGTGGGCTTAGAGAGACAAGCGAGAGCGACTCGCTGCCGCTGGCTCCTGACGGGCAAGTCCTCTTGTCGGCGGAAGAGCTCGAGGAGCAGCGCAAGGCGGAGATGTACTACGCGCAGCAAAAGCGGCAGCTTGACGCACAGACAGCTTATCTCCAGCACCAGCACCAACAGCAGCAGCAACAGCAGCAACAGCAGCAACAGCAGCAACAGCAGCAGCAGCAACAGCAGCAACAGCAGCGTGTGATGGTAAACGAAGGGCAGCAGCGACGCGCATCAGAAGCGCAGCAGCAACAACAACAGCAAGCTGGACAGGGTCGGTTCCGAGGTGGACGACGATCGAGTGGCGGGGAAGGAGGCGACTGCTGTATATCATGAGTGGCGACGGCTGCGCTGTCGTCCGCACCAGGCGACGAGCTCGTGGATGATCGCCATGTTGACACGCCAACCAAGACGCTCGCGGGGATTGCTTGCGGTCGATGCGAATTGATGCGAGTGCCTCGTGACTGAAGCGAAGCGGTCGCGGTCAAGAAGCCTATACAAATACAAATACGTCCCAGCTCGCTTGTTGGTGTGGACTCGAAGAGACAACCGTTGCGTGTCAATCACTTCAACTTCGTTCAACACAATACCGGTTTCCACAAGAGTACCGGTACATTTCAACCCCCGGGATATACCGGTTTAGCTCGGTTTCGTTGGTTGGTGGTTGCTGCTGTGGTGACCCACGAACCGACATGCAGCGGTCATTTCCCCAGAAAATCAGCGACGACCATGGAGCACGTTGACCAGGTACCCTGAGGCTTCCTCTCTCCGCTTCCCGGGCGGCGCTGGGCGTCCTCGTGACGCCCGGTAGCTCGCGCGGCCTCCCTCTCGGCGTTCAGGTGCGGGCTGGAGTCTGGTTTTT
>JAADXY010000751.1:0-15242 GCA_023338065.1 Phytopythium montanum
CGTGACCTTGCCCGCGAGCCGGTTGGCTTGTAGAATACTGCGCACGGTCTCGAGGTTGACGATCTCCTGCTTGAGGAAGTTGACGTCCAGCGCGAGCGACTCGGCCTGCGCGCGCTCCATGTCGCGCCGGATGCGCTGTGTGGCCAGGTACTTCTTCTTGGGCTCCTGCTTGTCCTGCATGACGCGCTCGGCGTAGAACAGCGGCCGCGGGTTGCGGCGCCGCCCGCGCCTGGGCTTGGGCTTGGCCGGCCCGGCGGCGGCGGCCACCGGTGGCGTATTCTCCTCGCCGCCTTGCGGAGCCCCCAGCGCGCCACTTCCAGCGCCGCGGGCGGCCATGGGCAGCACAGAAGCGGGTCTGTCGCATCGGGTTCTCGGCGCGCGTGCGGAAGGCGCTCTCTGGGCGTGGAAGGCGCCTCCAGCTGCGTCAGCGGCGGCGGTCGACTGCATTCTCTGGCTGCCTCCACGGTCGCCGATGCGCAGATGACGCCAGATTTGGTGGGACGGAAAGCGAGCAGCAACTGCTGGTTGACTTGGGATTTGTAAGGTTGAAGGCACTGTTGCGGCTATGTGTTCGAAATTATAACATTGTAGACACGTTTATTGTCTGAGTTAATTTTATATTGCTTCATGGAGTGGACACCTTGTCATTGATTGAACATTCCCGCCGACAGAGCCGAGCTTCGTCCAAACCCGCCAGCGAGTGTGCCCCCCGAGGGCCATGGTTGTGGCTCGCGTTGCTCGAGACATTGAACGACTTCTCTGCCTTGTCCACCAGTCGCTCGCTCATGCTCGCCTTCTTGGCTGCCTTGATGTGCAGTGTCAACGACTACCGGTCGAGCTCAGCACCGACTCGAATCGCTCAGCGGCACCGATGCATGTGTTCAGCCAGGAGCGGCGATCGCCAGCCGCCACGAGCAAGTACTCTCGCTCGTCGTCTTTGCACCTCAACGAGGTGGCGGCGAACGCGCCAATCTCTATTGACAGCAGGTCGAGCGCGTCTTCAGGCACCACCTCAGCGTTCGATGAGGTGCGGTTCCTGAGGAGCTCGATCACCACACCCAAGACTATCTTGATGTCGGCGCGACAAATACCTGCACGCCGTTCCACTCGACGTCGGAGCGGTACATGGTCGCCAAGGACAGCGCCCATGGCGCGCGCGGACGTCCGAAGGCCTGCTTCATGTCGGTCTGAGATCTGAATGATCAATTTCGTCAAAACAGTAATTGTGAAATTGCAGAACAGCAGCAAAGGGGAGCGAATATGTAAATGGATTGCCCATTGAGAGAAATGGAGGCGTGACGCTCGAAAAGGACCACCAACCACCCACCCACTCGACTTTCCTTCCTGCCAGCACTGCCAGAAGAAACCCGCGGGAAGGTCTGCCATTCGGTGGAAGAGCCATGGCATCAGACGATCGCTCTTCCTCCTGCAGGCCTGCGTCGTCTGTTTGATCTCCCCGAGCCTTGGCGCCGCCCAGCGGACGCAGCAGCAGCGCTTTCTAAAGGGAACTGAGACCTTAGCGCTTGGACCATGACAAGCGCGCAGCGACATTGAGTCGACCACACTTGACCTGCTTTCGTTTGACCAACAACCCACTTGGACAGTGGTCCACCACGGGATTCAACCAGTCAAGATTCCCTCGCGTCGTGAGACCGACCATCACCCTTCAATGTGTGCCCAAGCACTCAAACAGTTGCAGAGCACGTCTTAATATCCAAAGCACGTCTTAATATCCAAAGCACAGTTGGCGAGCACATGCGCGCTCCGCCTTGGGCCGCGTAATCCCCGCCGGCGGCGAGACCAGAGCGACACCTCCACGAGTCGGCATGAAGCAGCATGAAGCAGCCCGCGGCGGGATTTGCTTGAGCTTTTTGCGAGAGCCCCGAGCAAACGACCGACAAAAACGGAATGGTCCTGTGATTTGTCCACTTTTGAGAACGGGGCATGTCGCACGTGTACCTCGCGAAACCGGACCACGTCGTCGTCATTTGCTTGTGACCCGGCATGATGACTTAGTGCCACTATGCTTTGAGGTCCAACTCGGGGGCAGTTTACGACGCTCCACATACTGAACGCCACATGTTTGTGCTGGACCGCTGCGTCCGCTTTCGAATGCAGAGGCGGCATGTAAGTACCGGGTACCGGTACTCGGTCCTCAATCCCTCCTTGTGGTGGTGCCCTGGAGCTCCCTCGGCTGTCTCCAGTACCCTGGAGCCTCCCTCCCTCCCTCCGCCGCATTCGCTCGCTCCCATCCAGAAAGGCTCCGTCCAACGTCTGGCGTCTATTCTACTCGGTCTCATACTCTACACGACGTCTACCTAACTGCATGGTGGGCGGGCGACCTCCTCACCTCGGCTCAGCTCAGCTCAGGCCACTCGCAGGCGCTTGGTTCGCTCCTCGGCGCCGTCGCGCTCCCTCTCGCTGGCTCGACGCACGCGTCCGCTCCTCCGCACGTCTGTCGCGTCGTTTGCCGCCTCTGCAGCCGTCGCGTCCGCCTTGTCCACTCGCGGCGGCGCGGCGCTGGAGCCGTCCGCGTGCATGAGCAGCGCGTTGAGCACGCACGGGAACTGCTGCTGGCTCGCGCTGGACGGCACCGGGCTGAGCGTCACGTGCACCACGGCGCGCACCGTCTGGCGCCCCACGTCGGCGTCCAGCACGGCCTCGCGTCGCATGCGGCGGTGCTCGGGCCGCAGCCGCAGCGCCGAGTTGAGCGACCGCACGGCGTAGCTGCCCGCGAACGCGCGCGGGAACTGGAAGCGGCAGCTCGGACACGTGCTGCGCAGCCGCAGCCACGACCGGACGCACGAGTCGTGAAAGACGTGGCCGCACGGCAGTCGGACGGCCGTCGAGGACTCCGAGTCGTCCGCAGACTCGGACTCGGACTCGGACGCTTGACGCAGGTCGGTCATGCAGATGACGCAGGAGCAGTCGGCGGCAGGGAGCGAGCCCGCGCGCACGGGCGTGAGGCCGGCCAGCGCCGCGGCGGACGCGGGCGCCGCGCTCTGCAGGTGCGGAGAGATGTAGCGCACCATGAAGCGCACCCAGGCCGGCGTGCGGAACATGTGCAGCACGTCGCGGACGCGCGCGTTCTCGGGCGCCACGTACTGCACCTCGACGCGGACCGTAATGTCCATACTCGGGAATCTCGGTCTTTGCGGATCGGCGGCGGGTGGTGGCGGGTGGCGGGTGCGGATCGGCGGACGAGTTGGCGAATGGCCGCGGAATGCAGCGACACCGCCCTGGCTGACCTCCAAGGGAACTGCCGCCCCCAAGTCCAAGTCAAAGAAGGGACGGGCTGGAGGTCTTCTTTTACGAGGGAGGTCACCCATACAAATGTTCAGTACTCGATTCTGTCATGCCCTTCCGTATTTAAGCTTACAAATACCAAGTGTGCGCTCGTCGCAGAGACGCCTTTTCCCTCCTGCAACGTGGAAGACGTGGCCGCCGCAAAAGCCAGAACCCGCGTTACATTCTCCAAGTGACTCAGCAGTGGACTGGACCCACGCGCCGCAATTTACGTCGGTCCCACCATAAAATACGGTGCAACCGCACAACAAGTGGTCGGAAAACCCACTGGCCATTTTGCGGCTGACCTCCAAATCCCAACACAGATCCGAATCAGTCCCGTGCGCTGGAATAGACGAAGGAGATCGGTGATACTCAAGGTGTCGGGCCAAATTATAGACAGCGTCCAGCGCGTCGGGCGGTCTCTGCGCGCTCCGCAAGTTTAATTCGTGGTGCTGGCGGCCAGGGGCGACGTTTTCGCGCGGTCCAAGTGCATTGTTTGCGTCCGCCACGAGCGATTACAGGTCCCGGTCAGGCGAGCCACGAGCTGTAGCCGCGCGGCGCTCTCTTGAGTTCTCTATGGGCCGCGAAGACCGATTTGACAAACGCACAGAGACGAGCGATGGTCGCAAGCACCGAGGTGAGCAGCAGCGGACGAGTCCGCCGTCAATTGCAGGCTGGCACCAGGTCACGCAGCATCCCCCGATTCAGTGCCCTGGCAGTCGCGTTCCAGTCGGGTGCAGCAGCCGTTCCGAGATCCTGCATGGCAATCTCCAAAGCGAGCACCCTCGCGCGACAGACTGGTTGCTGTCCAAGTTGAAGTTGACGTTGAAGCGGCGCCACTGGCAGCGCCAACACCACCAATGCGCAGCTCCGGATGACGCGGCCGACGTGACGCGCCGCCACCTGACGGTCAAGGTCCTCGGCGTCCTCCGTTGAGCGCTGCGCCAGCGACCGCCGCAGCAGCAGCGCCATCGCCACGCCGGCCATGTGCACGTTCGAGTCGGTGGCGGCCGCGGCCGGGAGCAGCCGCGCTTTCGACCACGCTCGAGCGGTGAGCACGGCCGCAAACGCCGCCGGGAGCAGTCGCCACGCCGGGCTCTTGGTCGACGAGGAGGAGAAGCACGCGCGGTGCAGCGTGCCCTCCCAGTTGCAGCCGGAGCCAGAGCCAGGGTCGAGCGCATGGTCCAGCAGCTGCAGCACGAACGCGGTCATGCCGATGCGCGTCAGCTGCGAGGCGAGCTCGTCGGTACTGGACAGCTGCATGGCCGCGTCGACCACCTCTCGAGCACTCGTACACCCTGCGAGCGTCTGGTCGACGCGCATCAACGAGACTTCGTCGACCTCGAGGCTCAGTCGCAGCGCCTGAACCTGCTCGCTCAGCAACTCCACGAGCGTAGCGACGATGATTTGGACGCCAGCACGTCCGATGAGCTGGACCAGTGAGTCGAGCGCCGCGGGGGAAGTGTACGCGCGAGGGTCTTCCGCAGACGGAGGCGGTCCGTTTGGTGAGGCGCACAGGAAGCATCGGAGCTTCGGGGATGCGACCAGCACTGATGTCTCGCGCTTCGAGCTGCTGCTGCCGCTTGTAGAAGACCCGTGGTGAGGAAGACACTTGTGCGACACCAACTCCACGAAGAAGCAGGTGAGCTTGTCGACGAGCGTTGTGGCCGTGCGAGTCGCCTGTTGGCTCAGCGCGAGCGCCAGTTGCGTCTTCGCAGAGCCGTCAGCGGCCCACGGCACGGACGACCGCGACTCCCGAGCCAGGATCTCCGACAGCAGGGCCTCGCAGTCGACGACGCCGTCAAAGAGTCGGCGCGCAGTCTGCCGTAGACACTGCCACGTGGCATTGGCATCCTCGAACGATTGGGAGAGCGTGAAGGTGTCACAGTGCAGGCGCTTTCCTTTCTCCTGTCCGCTTGCCACAACTGGATCCACATACGCAATGCGCTGGAGCAGTCGCGTCGCGCACTTTCCAGTCGCCTGCCGCGCGATCCGAGCGCTCAGCACCGGGTTGAGCTCGCGCAGCTCGCAGATGCTGCTCGCGAGTTGGAACATCAACGCGTCGGCGTCCTCGACATCGCCGTTGCCGCCGATATGCTTGCTGTTCTGGCGAGAAGGAGCCATCCCAGCTGCGAGTGCTGCCAGTGAGGACGCCTTTGCGGCGGACACGAGCGACGGTCGTCGTGGTGGACGCGTAGATGCCGAAGGAACCTCTTCTTCCGGCAGGTGAGGGTGAGCGACTGGCTCCTCCTGTCGAGTAGACTTGTTGGTATGCTGGGACGTCGACGCACCTCTGTCCTTGGTCCATGCTGTGCGCTTCACGACGACGTGGTCCATCGCGACGGCCAAGTGGTGGATGACTGCGACGTTCAAGCTCGCGACAAGTCGCTGAAGCTCCGCCTTGAGTCGCGAGCTCTCTTCCTCGCCAATGTCGTGCTCAAGGCGCTCCGAGATCGAGTACTCGCCTGAAAGGAACCGCCCAAACAGGTCGATGATCGCGACGGACGTCCCGTTTGGACTGCTGAAGCAGCGCTCGACGCCGCGACGGAACCACCAGACCTTGGAGAAGCTTGTGACGCGCTCGAGCAAGTTGTCGACGTCGGCCCGGGCGTACTCGACGTGCTTGCACGCGAGATCGATGCGCGAGCGCAGCTCGATGGGCAGCTGGACTCTCGTCGTCGCAAAGTACGCCGCGGTTTGCTGCCACTCGCGCACCCACGAGCTCTCGCTGCTTCCACCAGTAGCTGGGTTGCCAAGCCTCCTCCCGCCTTGCCGTTCAGCCTCAGGCTCAAGATAGTACCTGCTCCGGTCTTGGAAGCTCTGCAGCAGCTTCACCACGTGGCTGTCGATGCCTGACTCGTGCTGCTGGTCGATGAACGTCTGGACTGCGTGGGCTATCGCGTCGGCGTCGCCGCTTGCAAGGAACGCACGATAGTACGGCGTCACGAACGCCAAGCTCCGGCTTACAAGCTCTCGTAGTTGGTGTGTCCGAGCCAACAGCGCGCAGAGCTCGCTCGAGTGGTCTGGGAACCGCGCGCGGTGCCAGTGCTTGGGCTTGAGGAAGCTCGGCAGCAGCGAAGGCATCGCTGTGTTGGATGAACCGGAGGGGATGGACACGTCGTGTGCCAGCAGCCAGTCGATCTCGCCCGTCGCGAGCGTCAGCGTGGCGTTGAGCATGGGGAGGAGCGGCCCAGCGAGCGCTGCGTTGTGCTTGAGCAGCTTAAGGCTCATAGCGAGCAGGTGCGTCACGACCTCTCGTCGCTGGTGTCGACGTTGACCGCAGGACAGCAGCGCCTGCTTCCCGAACGCAACAAGTTCCTTCTTCGTAGGCGGTGGCGGTGGTGTCTGGCCGATGCTGCTGGCGCTTGACGGTGTGGTGGTGGCGATGCACGAGACCACCTGCTGAAACAGGAGGCCGTGTGCGTTGACCGTGTGGTTGCGGTGCACGACGAGCATGAGGCGGTCGCCCAGCACGACCTGGACCGCCTCCCACAGCGTCACGTTGATGGCGACGTCGCCGTTGGCGCTGTTGGACCCGTCACCGCCATGCAGAGCGAGGTCGGGCGAGACCTTGAGGTAGTGGGGCACACACAGCGCGACGTAGAGCACCCAGTCGGGCACGCTGGCCGTGTCGGCGATGTCGAGGAACGTTGGGTGTGCCGCGTAGCTCCCGCCGTGGTAGAGCGCGTCGAGGTCGAACACGCCGCGGTTGCGCAACTCCGTCAGGTCGTGGCAGCGCAGCCAGCGCGGCAGGCTGGAGCGCAGCAGCGCCACTAGCGCGCTGGCGAGCGTGGCGCTGCACGGGTGCTGCGCAAAGTCCTGCTGGATCTTGAGCAGCGCGTTGGTGCCGAAGCAGAGCACGAACTCGCGCACGCTATGGTCCGTGTGGTCGAGCTGTGAGAAGAGCGTGGGCGAGTCTCTCGCGGCGGCGGTACTCTCGGTCTCCCGCTGCTGGTCCTGGTCGCACGCCTGCAAGTGCTGGAAGAAGCCGTGAAGCGAGAGCAGGCCGGGGATGGGAGCGAGCGACGACCAGAGCAGGTTGAGCTTGACGTACCGCTCGACGGCCCCCAGCAGCAGCTCGGCGATGCGTCGGTGGTTGTCGAACGTCAGCGCCGACGTCTCCTCCAGGTGCCTCGTGAGCGTCTCCCACGCGGTCCGCTGGCACCGGTGCACGCGCTTCATGAGGTGGTAGCCGCGCGAAGCGAGCGCGCGCAGGACCTCTCGCTGCGGACTGCCGACCGGCGGCAGCGCCGCCTCGAGCTTGTCCACCGGCACGGGCTGCGACAGCAGGAAATGCCTGCCGAAGAACTTGGCGGTCGCGTCTAGGCTATCGGTCGGGAGGATCGGGGGAGTACTACCGGCCGACTGGCGCTGCTCGTCCGTCGACGACTCGCTGTGCGTCGCGGTCGACTCGCTCGCGTCCGACTGGCGGCTGGGCGGAGAGCGGGCGAGCAGTAGGGAGCCGTCGAGTGCGCCGTCGCCGCTCTCGGCCTCAGTGGCGGGCTGGAAGGCGGCCGCGAGCTGGCTGACGCGCGCCATGAGCTCGTCCGCCTCGCTGATGATGCACGGCAGCTCGTCCAGCAGCGCCAACACCATCTCGAGCTCCTACCAGACGCTTGAGTCGTCGCGTTCGGCTCGTTCGCAAGTGCAGTCGCCGTCGCTTCATGACAAGCCGAGGCGTATATATAGCCCAGCGCGGCGTGTGGTGGGAGTCGACAAGCAGCCTCCATACAGTCCACTTGCTACCTCTACGAGGCAACTCTACGAGGACGATGACGGGCGAGTCGACGAGCTCGACACGGACCGAGAGCCTGCTGGAGCAGAAGGAGAGCGCGGCGTGGCGCGGGCAGCGGCTGTCGGCCGTGCCGTCCGACCTGCTGACGCTGCGCAACGTGGTGCGCGTGGACCTGTCGCGCAACGAGCTGACGCGCGTGCCCGGGTCGCTGGTGGCGAGCGAGCTGCCGCGCGTCGAGGTGCTGCTGCTGCAGGACAACCTGCTGTTCGAGTTCGAGGACGTGCTGGCACTGTCAAAGGCCCCGAGACTGAGGGAGCTCGACGTGCGGCGCAACCCGCTGCGGATGCAGAACAACCGCGTGTACTTGCTGGAGGCGCTGCTGGGCGCTCAAGGGTGTAGTGGAGAGCTGCTGCTCATGGACTTCCACGACTTGGCGCTCAAGCACGCGGATGAGGACGCGAGTAGAGCGAGTGGACGAAGAATGGAGTACCGGGCCAAGCTGCCGCGTCGACACGGGTTCCCGATGCTGCTCAAGCTCAACGACGAGTGGGTCACGGACAGTGAGGTCGAGGACGTGGAGGCCGAGCGGGGGTCACCTATCGAGTACTTCCGGCCGACGAAGCCGCAGCGAGTGGACGCGAAGACGGTCAAGGAGACGGACTCGCGGACGAAACTCATGATGATGATGGTCATGTCGACGGAGCGGAACGGAGCCGAGAAGCAAGGGAAGCCACTAGATCGTCACTTTGACGGCAGCCGCATGACCATGCGGCAGATTGTACGAGCTCGGTTGTTAGTCCATTGGGGGGTGAACATGACGGACTGACGTTGGATTGAGCTCGTAGGCGGCAAGCAACGCGCGGGAGACGACGATCCCAGCGCCTCAGCTACCTCAGCACTTTCAGATCGACGTCTCAACCGGCAACGTCGTGGATGTCGACGTTGAGGACGATGATGACCGTGCAGTCGACGCTGGAAGCGCGTCGGAGTACAGCCATCCGGTCGACATGGACGGAGACCCTGAAGAGGTCGCGGTGCTCCGTCAGATATTCCGGCCGAGTGTCCAGTCAGTCGAGACGAGAGCTGATCTCGCCTCCTACGCGCCATTTTCTCCAGCACAAGCCCCACGCGACAGTAGAGAACACAAACCGTGCCGAGAGGAACAGGACGACGTGGAGCCGTGGAACTACCCCGTGAGCACGTTCGACACGCTGGGGAGCGAAGACCGCCACTATGTGCGTGCCAAGAGCAAGCAGACGGGCGAGATGCTGGAGCGAGACGACCACTTCTTCGCCTCGGCGCCGTTTGTCGACTGCGTCGTGCAGTGCGAACGCTCTCGGCGTCTCACTGTCCGCGCTGTCGACTTACTCTCGCCACCGATCGAGCCGTCAGTAGCCACTCGCCTGTCTGAAGTGGCGACGTCCGAGCGAGCTGCAGCGTTGGCGGACACGCTGAACGCCAAGTTCAGCCGGGAGAAGGAGCGAGAGACGTTCGAGGTGTGAATGTCTGGCTCAAAGAGGCTATAACACGAGTGGTGGACAGGCTAGACTAACTAGACGCATGTGGATGCTGGCTGCAGCGAGTGATGGCGTTCCAGAAGAAGCGAGTGGTCGTCAACGGCGAGACCAAGATCCAATCGTGTTCGTTGTCCGCACTGGCCGCTGCTTCATCATCTGACTACTATATTGACAAACTCACCACCTTGTTGTCCATGTTGTCGTCTTCCTCTCAGCGGTGGCCGACTTGTTCCTGGCGGAGCACATGGACCAGCACCTGTCGACTACTCAATTGCTGCTTCACACTCCCCACACATCCTCCAAATCCGCTACTTCATTGACTTCAAATCGTTCGAGCAAGCAAGCGGTCAAGAAGAGTCAAGGTCGAGGGAAAGGAGGACGTGGACATCAACACCATGAAGCGGGTCCAGCCGACGCGGCGTCGATAGAGGCCTCGCTGAGCAAGACAAAGCTTCAGAACGCTGTCGACCTCGTCAGTCCGCTGGTTGACCACAAGCAACAACGACGGATGATCCAGGCGCTCATCGACGCGGACGCCAAGGTGATTGAGGAGGAACGTGTCACGCTGGACCAAGCGACGCACTGCCACCGGCTCGAGCGGATCCGACAAGGCCAGCGTCCCGACGACTCGACTGGAGTCCACCAAGCCGTGCCCCGAGGTCACTCACTGGTGAGTCTTCGTTCGTGGCTGTAGAGGTTGCTAGCGTCAGAGATTGGTCACCAGTGTCTGCGTGTTGCGCTAGTCTCCCTGGCAGACGCGCAACTGGCGGGCCAAGCAGGAGAGAGACAAGCAGCAGCAGCAGCAACAGCAACAGACTCGGTCGTCTAGCAGCCGCTCCACCAGCAGAGACACAGAGAAGGCGGGAGCGAGCGACGGTCTTGACCGAGCCAATCACTTGTCTTCTACCTGTGATCGAGGCGTCCAGCGACCTCTGTCAGCGTCAGCGTCAACCCCGGCGTTCCGACACATCACGACGGTCGACAAGGCGACGTTGGATCCATTGGCGGCCGTGAGCTCGCACGAACTCCTAGTTCGCTGCGCCGACATCCGCCAGCGCGTGGGCAGGCACATGCGCGGGCTGACAGCCTACCGCGACCGCTTCCTGGACGACGAGTCCGAGTGGGAGCGGATGCGCCACGACCCGACCAACGTCGTGCGTCGACACCTCCACCGACGGCTGTTCCGTGACGCTCCACAAGTGCAGATCGGCGCCACGCAGTACTTCTTCTCGCCTTTGTTCAAGTGAACGTTGAGAACTCACTGATCGCTCGCTTGGAGTCTATTCTTGTCTCCAACACCTTTCGGTGGATCAAGAACGCCTCAAACGATGGCGTTGTGGTGCCGGAAGCTTTACAGACTGCTGGATGCTCTCCGAGTGGAGACGCAGGGCAAGTACTCGGCCCAGCGGGTCATTGCGCTGGCCAAGTACCACCGAGAGACGAGCGTCTCGCGCCGCGTCGCCGTGCTCATGCTCACTCCAGCGCCGTGTGTGGCCATCGCGGTGTTACAGGAGCTGATCCCGCTGGACCCGCCGTACGAGGGAGCTCTCGCCAACACGGGGGTGTACGGTCGCGGGTTCTTCATGCTCACCGTCTTCTCGTTCCTCATCTTCTACCAGTTCAGCCACTACCTGCCGACTTTGCCGTCTTCCCTGACGATCAACGCTATCCAGTCAGTGATCGTCGGACTCGCCACTACCGCCGCCATCTTCGCCACTGGATGCCTCTGGGGATTCCCCGTCCCGTTCACCATCATCGTCATGTCTCCTGTGTGGATCGGGCTCGAGTTCGCGGCCATGGGAGTTCTCTGGGGGTCCACAGCCCGGCAGCATTTGGACGAGCTGAGGCAGACGATCAAGGGAGCGGTCATCGTCTGGCTGTGCCAGATCACCCTCGTGTCCATCTACCCGGTCTACTACTTTGTCTACAGCTTACTATCCCACACTGGCCGCGCCGCACTCGCACTCTTTGTGCCCGTCCTCAAGCTCGCCATGCGCGTGCTGTTCAACCACTCGGTGACGCACCTGCAAGATGAGCTGCCCGAGGTCGTCGTGCTCAACGTCGAGGTCTTCAACGCGCTCTTCATGATGTACTGCATGCAGATCACGCCGTCGCTGACGACCACTGCGTGTCTGATGGCGATCGATGCCGCCCAGTCCACCGCCTCGCTCTTTGACGTCAACGGCATCGCGAGAGAGATCAACTTCGCCACTGGACCGACTGGCTCAGCCGTCATCGCCACGAAGACAAGAGTCAGGCACAAGTCGTTCCTCGACAAGGCTGCTGGGGCCCTGGCAGGCGATATACCTCGAGCGTTCACCAGGAGAAACGCCAGCTTTGGGGCGAGGAGAACTGTCAGACCTGGTTCCACACGCCGTCTCCTGTTCACATCAAGCAGAGCCAAGCCGAGATCATACACAGTCTTGCCCGGAGTATCTGCCGGAAGAGTCCGCGTCCAGCCAGCCCCCGACTCGAGCCGCACCGGGTCTTCGTTAGTTACGGACGATGGCAGCGTGGACGCGGTGCGACGACTGCTGTACGTGTCCGAGTTCCTGATGCTGCTCAACTACGTCGAGCTGGTCGTGCCTGCCATCTACGGTGAGGATACCTCGCCAATTGACTTGACGCTCGGAGTCTACTAACCCTGATGGTGAATGCTGCTCAGCAACATACCTGTCGGCCGTCTACCACCTCCCGAACCGGCAGTACTTCTCGCACGTGGCTGGCATGTCGGACGATCAGCTACGCTCCACGCTCACCAACGTGCTGCTGTACGCCTCCCTCGAGCTGCTGTCGTTGCTGACACTCCATACAGTGCTCAAGCGCAAGTTCCGCCTCCCGGGGCTCGCGCAGCTCGCGTTCGTGCTCGAGAAGCAGTGCGGCGGCGTCCAGATGAAGCTCATCTTCTTCGCGCTGTACAACGCGCAGCCCTCGCTGCAGCACCTCGGCTTCGACTACACGTTCCAGTTCGAGTGGCTGCACCAACCAAGGCAGTGAGTTGGATCCCCCAATCGGACTCGATGACACCTCCTGTCCGGTATAAATAGCCCTTCAAGTCCCCGTTCCTGGTTGCTGGCATTGTCTCTGCTGTGGCTCAATCCCCGCTGCTTGGTTGCGCTGAGATGGCGATGCATGTGCAGCCAGCGATGGTGGTCCGGACGGGTGAGGAAGCCGCCGAGGCGAGGCAGGCGCTCAGCCAGAAGGAGGCGCTGACTGCGCAGATGATCGGCATCGTGTCCGCAAGGCTCAATGCGCTGCAGGTCATGGGTGAGGACGTCTGGTTGCTCCATCATGATCACGCGCTTTCGACTCATTGACAGCGTGCCGATAGCCAACAACCGGAAGCTCGGGCTCGAGTGCGACCTGCGCGTGCACTCGTCGTACTGCTCCAAGCTCGTGCCGGGCCTGCAGGACCCGTACGAGGTCCGCGCGGGCGGAGCGGGGACCAAGGCGCGAGCAGGGGCGGCGAGCACCAGCGCGAGCAGCCAGGCCATGATGGAGAGGCTCTTCGGCCCGGACGACAAGACGCGGTCGCGCACGGTAAGTGGCGAGGCCACCAAGGCAGGCAGGCAGGGAGTCAATTGTGGACGTGTCTGACTGACTGACTTGAGCGTGGCTGAGCGCGTAGCAAGCGCTGGCGACCAAGAAGAAGAAGATGGAGCTGCACAAGGGCGAACACCGGCGCAACCTGCGCGCGCAGATGGAGAAGCAGCTGCAGACAAGCATCGAGGGCCACATCACGCGCTCCGTCGACGGCCACACGTACTCGAGTCGCGGCGGCGGAGACCCGGAGCGCGGCGGCAGCGCCGGCATCGTGGTCAACGCGCGGCTGCTGCTGCTCTACACGTTCGAGCGCATGCACATCAGCCACGGACGCAAGGCGTTCAAGCGGTTCGCGCTGTCCGAGCTCTCGAGCGCGCTCTTCGAGGACTTGTTCTGGCTCGTCTTCTGCCATTTCTACCAGCAGGTAAGTCTCTTGCTTGCCTCGTAGCAGTCATAGACCTGTTCACTGATCGGGACTTGCCACCTCGACAGCAAGCAATCGAGCAGCAACACGCGCTCGTCGAAGCCATCAGCAGTCGCTACGTCAAGGTGCTCGCGGCGCTGCCGAGCAACCTCGACTTCCTCTTCCGCATGTACCCGTACGCGCTCGCGAGCGGCGTCTGCTGGGCCTTCCACTACGTCTTCCCGGGCTCGCGTCACCTGTACTCGACCGACTTCAAGAGCGACGTCTACCTGTTTGTGTGCCAGCTGCTGCTGGGCCTCAAGCTCTGTCCTACATCCGTCCAGGCCATGCGACGCGAGTTGTTCCCTGACGAGGTGCTCGACGAAGCCATCGGAAAGGTCAAGCTGCTCGGCTCCAAGCCGTCGACGGCCCCCGAGCTGTCCGACCTCTCGCTGCTCCCGCCACTGAGCGGCGGCGGCTTCTCTTCGTCCTCGTCGCTGACGCTTCTCCTGTCGTCTGACACGGACGCTCCTTGCGGCTCGAGACGGCAACTGGGCAAGTCCGCGAGCGAGGCGTCTTGCCTCGGGTGGCAGGCGCAGACAGACAACACAGTCGACAAGATCCTCGAGGACCACGGCGTGCGAACGCCTGGGACGCAGTCGCCACAGGTAGACGCTATCGCAGCTGGTTGGAGCTGAAGCTAATGTCTCTCCGTCTCAACTGACGTCGAGGTAATGACTGTGAATCGGCCAAAGCAGCAGTGGATGCCTCCTCGACGGCACCAGCCGCGCGTGCTCTTCAACGCGGCGCAGCTCAGTCCGCTTATGAAAGACTACTTCAAGTCGCCCAGCAAGAGCATCAAGAAGCCCTACTTCTTGCTGCGGACCTCTCCGTCGGCCGAGTGTCTCGTTGGAGGCGAGGAAACCTACCAGAAACAGTGCGTTGGTCGTCGCTCGTTGTCTGGACTCGGAGGTGGTTCACAGTACTGACAGACCGTTGGCCGATGGTCGAACGCAGTTATCACCGCAAGGCGCAGCCGAGCTTCGCGTCCGAGGCCCAGAAGCAGCAGGACAAGTGTCTGCGCGAGCTGCAGAAGCTGCAGCGAGAGACCAAGCGAGAGATCAGCGCGCTCAACGAGGTGCGGAGACGACGATTGCCGGCTTTTAGGGCTCACGAGGCTGACGGTGTAGTATGTCGACCCACAGAGGAGAGATCTGGTGCTGGGAAGTGGCAAGGTCGGCGTGCGTGCGTACTGCTCTGTGCTTCTGAGCTCCAAGGCCGGTGAGGAGGACGGAGCAGCAGCGGGAGAAGGCGCGGCGTCAATCCCAGCGACCGATTGATTGGCGGCTTTGAGGCGCTTCATCGGGTAGACTGGCGACGCTATAACACTTCTAAGGCGCTAAGGCGGATACGGCAACATGAAGGTGACTAGGAGACCTCGAGAGATGCTCGGTATGGATAGATGGATGGATAGCGCTTTGTCGTGGAGCAGAGGCGCTAGCAGCAGAGACAGCCTCCTTCCGGAGCGAGGCGGCCACGTCTTCGGGCTGGTACTTGCCCTCCCAGATAGCAACGACGACGGCCGCGAGCGGCGCCACGCCCAGGTGGCCCATGGCGCTCAGCTCGGTGATGGAGATGGCGAAGAAGCAGTAGGTCGAGGCCGCCGAGGGCAGCGCCAGCGCCGTCAGCGCGCGCAGCTCCTGCCGAGCCGACACCATCGCGAAGCGAGAGGCCGAGGGCGAGGCTCCTTGTGCAG